>VZSV01000025.1:656260-689385 GCA_013398735.1 Nothocercus julius | reverse complement strand
ATGGAAAAAGAAATCCTAGGCAGTTTTGTAATTATTTTTCCCCCAAGGCGAAGGAAATGTTTCTACTAAGGTCCAAGATACCGCTTAAGATTCAAACTATTGCTTGCAGAGGAAAAGGAAGGGAGGGCAAAGGGACAATACTGCAGCAGCATTTGACTACAGCTGCTACCCACTCATTATTGTAACAGAGAGAGATAGGGACAAACCTGACTACATGTGCAAGGGCAGCAACTGGTTGTTAGGTTTTCAAGATGCTATTACATCCTGGAGGAACAGGGATATACACAGGTGACATTCACCAATTTCAATAGAGCGGAGGGAAACCACACACTGGAGTGAAGTTAATAGCAACCCAGAGGGCAGGGTCCATGATTGCCAACCAGATTTCTATAATTGGTGTGATTACTACTATTGTAACTTAAACACAACAGCAAATCACTTGCTTAATTGAATTTTCTTTCTTGTATGGTTGGGAGGGGGGAGGATGCAAGGTAGGAGACAAATTTCTGCTACAGCTGTACTATCTTCTCAGAGGCCAAGTAAGCAAAGGGACACTGGGGGGTGGCCCTGGGGGCAGAAGGGGCAGGTTAGGGTCTAGGGCAAGGCAGGGCAGCTATGCATGGGCTAGAGGAGGCACCTTTTTTGCTCCATAAAATTCATCTGTTTTCAGATACTGATTTATATTTGAAATTGCCCCCAAAATTTATCAACACATTCATACCTTGGTAGGTTAAGGAATGGTTTGGGGTGGTGATTTTAACAGAACAGATCAGTATCCTGCATTTGGAGATTCTAATCAGATTTTCTGCAGGGTGTCCCATTTGGGAAATTCAAGTGTGGATGCAAATTTTCCTTCTCTACCCTGTTTTCTCTAGCAAACTGAAACAAGGAAAATCTCTGCTGAATTGATTTGAATTCATGACATTTGAAGTCACCCTCATTCTTTAGATAAGAAACTCTCAAGTTTCTTCCAGGAAAAAAAACTGCAGCAAGTTTTGCTGGGCCTCAAGCTCCAATGCTACTATATATTTCTTTCCTTTAGAGCTTTCACATATGTATTTTACAGCGTATTGGATAAATGGGTAAATACTGCTTTTGGATAGGGAAACTGAGATAGAGCCAACACACCTTAAATCACAGGTGAGGCTGGGTGCAAGATGCCATCCTTCTGACCATAAACTCCATACTCCATCCTTGAACATCTGTGTAACTTATCAAGAAACAAACCTCACGTACTTGTCTCCAGAGAAGGGCCCGGCTCATTCAAGGGGTGTCCCAGGAAGACAAAGAAAACTTGAAGCAAAATATTTACCATGCAGAGGGTTCTGCAAGGATTTGGATAGAACTTCTGGTACTGTCACATCCAGCCCTAGAAGTGATTATCTATTTTCCATTTTTAAATTTGCTTTATTTGCCACAGAAGGCCAGGGAAAGGGGAGAAACTCTTGGAAAACATGATCTCTTCAATAATAAATGTTTACCCTTCAGCTCTATGAAAATAAAATATTAACTGATTTGAAAAAGAAAGGAGGAAAAAAAGGGGGGAAATTGGCTTCGATTATGGGATGTTTTCCATCATATATTTATGTTTATACATAATACGTCCATATATCCTTTGTTACCTTCCCCTACGGTACGTTACTGTCACCCCATGCTTCCTTCCTTAAGGAAAGAGAGAACAGAAACAGAGCTGTGTCATCCCAGCGCTAAAAGACAATATTTATAAAAATGATTTTTTACTCAGACCCTTTGGCTGTATTTTCATAGACTTCATCTGAGCTCTACCATCACATCACAGCCTCCTACACTCCATAGGCTTCTAAGAGCACTGAAAGTGAGGCTATATGGGACTTCCTTGTTACCAAGAGAGGACATGATGAGTTCTGGAGAATAAGCTACTTTCAACCCATCCCAGCTCAGGGAAAAATGTTAATATGTCTTGATGGGATACTAAAGTCTTTATGACGGTATAAAAGCACTAAGAAGAGACGTAAGTATGAAGCATGTCTTTTGGATCAGATTTGGGAAATGGGCCTACAGTAATGCTAGCATTTCAGTTGGGAAAGGTGCAAATACAGGCCATTTATCATCCTCAGGTTTTTCACTCTGTCCAAATAGATGTCTGCCTAAAATAACACAGTCTAAACCCCACCACTCCCCACTCCACAGGAGAAAACTGTCGTTCTGAAGAGGCAGTTTAGATTATCCCCAAGGTTAGACGAAAAAAATGCCTTGCTTATTTATTTATTTTAATTTTGGAACAGGAAAAGATCTTTCAGGAAGTCCAGTTATTAGCATAGATGACAATCAAAAATAACCCAAACCAACACAACAATATTTTTCTTCCTCCTTTTCTCCCTCTCTCCTACATTAAAATTATCAGTCTCTTATTTCCGTCAGACAGAGTCCTACTCCACACATAGCAGCACTCCACAAATGTTTTTTTTCAAACAGATGGAATTTGCAACAAGCTCACCAGGTCATTCGCCTTAAAGACAGTCCACTGCTCCATTTGGTTTCCTCTTTCACCCGATTCTTGCAGAGGGGGATATACAAAGTATATATACAGTACAAAAATTTCAACACCACTAAAACATTAAGATTGAGAAACCAAGCACTTAGAAGTCGAGCTATTCCATATGTTATAGTTTCTCCCGCACCATTGATTCAACTCCATTGTACATCCTATTTATCACACTATTATATATGAAATTGTACATTTTACAGGTAAAATAAGAACAGAGAATCTATATATATTCTGCTGTGCAATGAGATCAAATTAATGGGGCAGAAAAAAACCAAGCTCTTGGAATATTCTCAACTCTACCTCAGATTTATATTCTTAAAATTACATTACATTGTTACCTTATGATTCCACCTATATCTCTCTTGTATCTATTTCTTATCTTTATTTTATGCACAATCTCTGCAAAGCATTACACATGCACCAAATTTGTATGCATTATGGGAAGACCCACAGAAAGTCCACGCTCAATATTTTGACCGTAAACTTGTTGGTGCTGGAACTGTCTCTACTGTTTATTGTTAAAGGGCTTTGCAGCCTGGGCTCCTGATTTATGCTTGGGAACTGTATGTTCTGTAATAGCAGTTATTATCAGTAATAATTGTAACAAACTGCTAAGCATATTCTTGCGGCTTTGGCAGCATCTGGACCTTAGATCCCAAGCTTTCTGAGGAACAGAGCAATTCTTTGAAAGATCTTTGTACAATGCTCAGAATAATGACTATTCTAAATGTTGTTACGAGACACAGTGAATGCCTCAGCTTTTACTTTTCTTCTTTTTCAAAGAGAAGAAGAGTCAAAACTATTGGCTTGTGCTGTTCCCACAATCTGCAGCCTTCATTAACAGCTATGCAACTCATGCACAGTTTTACCACAATTCTCTACCCCAGTTAGATCCACCTCTTGATTATCTGCATGCCAAGGATAACGCTCAAGTTGAGAGGGAAGGTCAGGTCCTATAGGGTGCCCAAGATCTGCAAGAGCGGAGCAGCTGAGCACTTCGGCCTTGAGGACGTGACATCTTACTCCACTCCCACCATCCACCGCTAATTGCCCTGAGCTTCCACAATGTATCAGCTCCATACAGAACAACTCTGGCTCTGCAAAATAACAGGTTCTGGCAGATTCAGCAGTGGAGTCCTCTACCTGACTGCCTGGTTAACAGCTTGGCAGTTATAAGGTCAGGATGTTCTCCTATACATGTGTTTTGGTGTCTAAATCAGTCTCTTTTCAACATACTGGAAGGGCTCTTTTAATACCTCTGAATAATGAAAACTTCAACGTGTTTCTTAATCACAAATAAGATGTTCAAGTTGGGAAGCTCTTCAAGTAAGGATTCTAATAACCTGCAAGTATTATGAATGTTCACAAAAGCAAGCTGGTATAAGGGTGCCCTGTGCCCTCCAGAAATGCCAACGCACTGCAAGTCATGCTTCTGTCTTCCAGCAGTAAGGCTAAATGTTTCAACCGCTTTGACTTTTATTTTACATTAAGGAAAATCCACAGAGAGAGAGAGAGCAAGAAAACAAAACAAAAAGAAAATCTCTATGCAAGAGAGCTAGTAAGTCTGTACCGGAGGTGAGAAACAAAGAAGCAACTGCCCATAGCAGCCAAGAAATTTTATGCCAAGAGAGAGAGAGAATGCAGAGAGCTGGTGGCAAACAGGACAGATGCGGAACTACCACATTAATGGGTGCCTTAAGAAACCAGTAATGCTGATGGATGGATAGACAGATGCTAAATATATAATCTTCTTGCAGTTGGACAGCAACATGAAACAGAAATGCTATCGGCAAGGATATGTTGTATGTTTAACAGATATCAGTAAGCACAGGAAATCAAGGAATTACTGTACCTTTGGCTATTTCCATTTATAGCAGTTGTAGCCTGAAAGCTATACCTGGGTTGTGTTATGCAGTTTGAGTGCTCTGCTTCAAACACCCCAGTGGTGCAACCTTTCCTCTCCAGGTCTGGTTGCAGCTGTTGCCAAAGGAGCTGCAGCCCCTGAGACATTTCCAGTTGACGAGAATGATTCATAGGAAGTAAGCACCACGTGTGAACCTTCTTGCTCCAAACATGAAGCCTAAACTGGACCTGCTTACATTTATATTTCTGTGTGATTTCCATCCGTTTATTCTCAGCTATGCCTACAGCTGAAGGTTAAGACACACAGAAGAACTGTTCTTCTGACCAGTACGAGAACTACTGGAAATTCCCAAAGCATGTTCTCTACAGATTTCCAGACCCAAGTCTTCATAAACACTGAAAACCCTCTGACATTTGGTAGCGCTGCAACTGAGCTCTGAACTCCAAGGGCTGCTGTCACCATTAGAATATTCCTTCAGACACAAAATGCCCAGACCTGTGCCTGAAAAATCATCAAGCTAACACATTTTTCTGAGAAGACGGCAGATTCTACCACTACAGCCTGCATCATCCCTTCAGTGCCCTCGTTCTGACAGAGAGAAACTAGATGTGCGAGAAAGGAAAAGCATGGGCTGCAAACAGCCTAGCAAAAAGACACACACCAGCAGCTCAACAACCATTAATCCTCCTGGGAGTTAAACTATGTGGCTCATTGCTACCCACATGCAAAACTCATCAACATCATTAGCAAGCACAGCTCTATTCAGTCAGGCCGTGCTCATTACAGAGGATTTTTCAGTCACTCCTTTTGTATACAATTAAGTGGCCAGCTGAGCCTAAACTTATCAGCATACTGGACCTTGTCTTAGCTTGAGTATTTGGCTACACATGTGCTCTGCTGAGATTTGAGCTAGGATGAGGGCAGCATCCATGCTGGAACAGATCTAATGGGAATAGGCCACTGCTCTACCAGCTGGCTAAAGCCTGGGTGCTTATGGCCAACAGCAGAAATGAGTGTCCTTGAGCTGGGAAGGCTTCTGAAAGAGACAGTTCACAGATCTAGTCCCTGCACTCACTGCCAGTGCCTTACAGCACATGCTGCACACTCCCCTAGACACAGATGGGCACATGCTGCCCCTGCCTAATACATACCAAGTACGTCAAGTGTCCCTGGCCTGGGAAAGGGCATCCTGAAGCAGCGTGATGTGTCCCACCTGTCCTATCACCTCTTGCCCTCAGGGGTGGCCTTCTCCAAATGACCACCCTTAGGAAAGGCAGATAATCTAGGTGGCTGCAGGAGGCAGAGACAGCTCTCAGTCCTCCCAGGGCCTGGATCGAAAACTGCAAAAGAAGGG
Source organism: Nothocercus julius (assembly GCA_013398735.1). Taxonomy (NCBI): domain Eukaryota; kingdom Metazoa; phylum Chordata; class Aves; order Tinamiformes; family Tinamidae; genus Nothocercus; species Nothocercus julius. Next base: position 683,640 of record VZSV01000025.1, on the reverse strand, counting down.
GGAAGACACGGAAAGAACTTAACACACAGCTCTGCTCCCTCACAGTCCTTCTCCTCCTGGGAGCAAACGCATGAATTCCTCAACCTATGCTGCCGAAGAAGAGGGTGCATGCATGGGACGTTTTTTTTATCCACTTTTTAGTGCATCTTCCCCGTCTTCTCTTACTTCCCTCTTCTCCTTCATCCAGTTCCCCCTTTTCTCCAGGCAAGTCTCGCTCATTGGCTAATCCTCTCCCTCATCTCAAGGACACTCGTAAGAAAGTAGAGAAGCAAGTCTGAGCTGAACTTGTCAGACAGAGGAAATTTGATAAATGTCATCGGAATGAAAGACGATAGAAATTAAAGAGATTTCTTTTCTCTTTCCCTCTTTTCAGTAACTGTGCCTGAACAGCCCCAGTGCAATGAAACAGAGTTGACAAGCTAAACAGAGCTGAGGAATGAACAGTCACTATTTGGATGGGAGGTCCCTAAGGAATTGCAAATGAAGGTGCTAGTGGCTTAGTACATGACACTCTTCCTTCTGAGTCAGAAATAGGTTGGTGCCATCTCAGAGTCCTACAGGCACTATACAGAGGGATATGCTGGTGCCACTCTAAAATGTCCCTTCCATATGTTACCAACCTCTATTCCACATTTTAAAAAGCAGCAACTTTACAATAACCTGTATTTTGCTGAGTGGATCTTTGGGTTGGTCCACACAGGAAAATTTTCCCACTCATGTGTAAAGTGCAAATTTGAACAAATGCATCTGCACCCATTAATCCCCCATACAACTCATGTTCACTTACAAATGGTCCCATTCACTCAAACTCCTTTCTAAAAACTTTTATAACAGCAAGCATGTGACCCCATGTCACCAGTACAACTACAGTTGTTTAAATTCACACCTTGGATTATAGCTTTGCAACCCTGTCCACCTAGACTAACCCTTAAAACTCTAAAAGGGGATTAAATCCCAAAAATGGGATTTAATATCTATCTAAGCAAAGAAATTCACTAGTGTTGTTGTGCTATAATCCTGCTGCCAAGTTATGTTTCTATAGCAATCTAGACACTCCTTTTGGAAAAAGAACAGTAGCCTTATGTTGGTTTAGCTGATATGGAGAGAGGAATTGTTGAACACCATCTCAGGAGTGGTTGCGCTTCAGTACCGATATGAATACCATATAGGCCTTCTGTAAAGAACTTCTGGATCAATGAAATGAAATGAGCTACTGAAATACATGCTAATATTCTAACTAGATACATAAACCAGAAGACTGGGCGGTTTCAAATGCAGTTTATGAATATGCAACACTCAATTTAAAATAATTGTGCAGTTCAACAAATACAAAAAGGGAAAAACTGGGGACAGACTCTGTTTAGTACTCTTGTTTAATAGGCCATAATTTCTACTTCACAGCAGTATGGGCTTAAAAATGTATCATAACCAGAGTTGGGAAAGTTACAGAATCTGCATTGGATGAGAATTTTAGCCACTTAAAAGATAGTTGCTTTGACCATTAAACACTCTCTCTTTTGCATTTGCTTTCCACACACATTCAGCAATTGGGAGCTGCTCCCATTAGATGCTGGCAAAAAGCCATTTTAAGCTTGCCAACCCATGTCCTGCTAATGGAACAGAGCAAAGAATAAGCCCAAACACATCTACATATTTGCACCGGAAGTTGTACTTCAGAGCCAACACTACGTGCCACAGCAGAGAGGAAAGTTTCCCAAAATCTCTTGCTGTGCCTCTGGCTCCAAAGCAATTAAACAAGTGAGTTGCACGTGCTTAACTGGAGGTAAAATACTCACGTGTACACGATCACTTTAGGCAATTGTGGAGGCAAAGATTACCTCTAAACTCCCACCCTGCCAGTGAGCTGTACCACTGCCTGAACTTCCCAGGAGTGATGCTTCAGGACAAGCCAGGGGAAAAAAAACTTCTCAGTATGTTCTAAGCAGCCTAGTTCTTGTCTATCTCCTTTTCATAAATTGATTTCTCTCCCAGAGAGGGTGGAGGCCCGCTGGTTTCTTCCTAACTCCCTCTGGCTACAGGAGATAGTCTCAGCAAACTGGGGAAGCAGGACAACAGAGTGTAATCAATCACAGTTAAAGCAGATCCAATGGCAAACCTTGGGTGCTTGCTGCTGAACTGCCTGTGATTAAAACAAACCCGAGCAAAACAAAACAAAACAAAACCCGAAAACACAAAAAGCACCGTACAAAATCACTAAGCAAACATTCCTCGAGTAAAGTCAAGGCAACTGCCCTCAGCTCACAGGTAGCTGTAATAGATGATGCAAAACCGCATCGATGCACACGGCAAGCGAAATCACTGCGAATTATCCTTCCAGGTCTAACAATAAATGCAATGCGTTTTTAAAAAAAAAAAAAAAAACAGACACCACCTTGTTTACACGAAAATAGGACATGGCAAGTGGGGGAGTGAAGGCAGTCGAAGAGGGGAGGGAAGGAGGTGGTGCTGGGCGTATTACTTGCAGCCTCTCAAGCGCTAAGAATTACGCTTGCATCCGCGCTGCCTCACCAGGAACTAGCACAGGTGACTGCCACGGGCGCTGCGCTGGGGAAGCTCTAAGCCCTTCCTGATGGAAAAGCCGCCCCTGCAGCGTTACCGTGCTTCGGCGGGTCATTTTTACAGCGTGTTGGTTTGAACTGCTGTCTTCGCTCTGATCTTTCCACCTGTTTAGGCCCCTCTTTCCCTGATGCCACAAGTGCATTAGTGGCACAGGGCTCCCAGGCCCTGGGTTGTCTGAGATGAGGAGATGTAAATCTGTGCCCTGCGTGCCCACGTGGCTGGAGCACAGAAAGGGCCAGAGCCCGGGATTCACACCAGGATCACTAGCTGACCTCTGTAACTCACGGTCACGGTCTGTGCAAACGACTTGCTAGATGCAGCAGAGACTCCAATCCAGGCTCCGAGGATCTTAAGGACCATGAGACTTAGCAAATGCCCTGGCTGCCTGGGAAGCCCAGGAAGATCAAATAGATACATCTGCGCGCACCTTCCATTTCGACAGGGAGCCCTCAGTGAGGCCTGTCTGAGCACAACCAACACTGCAACCACCCTTTGGGACTTCAGCTGGCCTTCTCCAATGGGCTTATGGGAATGACATGAGAGTGTCAAAAGCCTTATTAAAGTAGGATATCTGCTACTTGCATCCTATCGATAAGGCCAGTTATCCAGCCACAGAAGAAAATTAGGTTGGTTAGAATAACACCGGCTTAGATAGTTCTGCCTAGGGGCAGAGAGACGGACAACATGACCTCCCAGTGTCTCTTCTACCCTACAAAATGATCTAGCAGTGCAGATATCCCTGGCTATGCAGATAACCATGTCCTGATGCAGCCCTGCACTAGATCACACTGCCAACTGCTTGTTGGAGGCACCAAGCTTGGTGAGGAAGGAGGGCCCTTGACAGGCGATGGGATCCTTGAGCACTGTGAGATGTTGCAGTGGGCTTTGCGCAAGAGAATCAACTGCTGCGGATATAATCATAGAGTCACAGAATGCTAAGGTTGGAAGGGACCTCTAGAGATCATCTAGTCCAACCCCCCTGCACACGCAGGGTCACCTAGAGCACGTGGCTCAGGACTGCGTCCAAGCGGGTTTGGAAGATCTCCAGAGAAGGAGACTCCACAGCCTCCCTGGGCAGCCTGTGCCAGGGCTCTGGCACCCTCCAATGTTTCCAGAGAAAGTCTGAAGTGCTAAAAGTGCCGTTTCTCGTAGTGCATGCCCTTTAGTGGGAGAACATTTTACATTGCTGCTAGTATTGAAGCCCCCAGTGATCTCTGTTCTCCCTTACCAGCTTGAGGTACATGTTTGGGACTGGAGAAGCATTTGGTTCAGTCCTGCCTCTGTCCCTCCCTATCTATCCCTTTTGCTCGAGGTTCCTGTCTTTGCTTGGCTTATGTGCCACCCTCTGTTTACATGAGAAGGAGAGTGAGGTTGGAAAAGAGATTCCCATCCATTACTGAGCTGTTAAAGCATCAGTGAATATGTGTTATTAGCCTATTTTAACTTAATTTATCGCTGAACATACAATAACTGTCAGAATAAATCACTAGTAAAGGCCAACAAAACTCCTTTGTTTCTTAGAGAACAATGTCTCTGATGGTTTCTGAAAAATACTGTCAGCCTTATGCATTGCTAGAATTAATTTCGACCCCCCCGCACAAAAACTCCCAAAGAAACTGGAATCCTCCCTGACAAACGTTTCTTCTCCGCACTTCCAGCTTCCAGGTGTAGGAGTTCCCTGCATTCCCTGTTCATACAGCCTGAGTCCCGCTTTGCCAGCTACGAGGTTGAGAAAGATTTCAGGCACGTTCCCATTACCTGCATGCCCGCAAAGCCCAGAACTACTTCCCCGGCCTCGCGCTCCTGCTCACGGAGCCCAGCAGCTGCCGCTGGCGCGGGGCCCGTCTGCCAGGGCTCGCTCCCCACCGCACGTGCCGGCCTGCCAAAAGCCGGCGCGTTCCCACAGCCCGGCCCCGGCAACCTGCCGCAAGGCACCGGGCACGGGCACGTCCAGCAAGGGAAACGGGGCAGCCAGAAAGTAAGGAGCAACGTTTGGGCCGGAGCCAGGCAAACCACAAGATGAAAGAAAACAAGAGTTCTTTTTTTTTCATATTGGGGCAGGGCGGAGAGGTGGAGATTCCTAATCTTTCCCTCTTTTGTTGGGCTTCTTGGGTTTTTGTTTTGTTTTGTTTTTTTCTCACATTGTTTTTAATCTTGTGGGTTACCCATTTCAATATTACAATCTCTCCCTTTTGGTTTTGAATATACAACTGCAGCAAGCTCACAGGAAGCAGCAGAGATCTCTAGCAGGGTGAACTGTTCTAGGCAGCAACGCGGCAGTGGAAGACATCAGCACACGGGAGATACCGCTCTCCAATCTTCTGACCTCAGCTCCTAAAATCTTGGCCACAGCTTTCAAAAGAGCACGCATTACAAATGAGACTACAAAGGAAAAAAAAAATCCCTGCTTTTTCTTCAGGTGCATTCTGGGACACCAGCATTTTTGTCCACGCTTAATAGTGGAACATTTTGTGCCTGCAATTTAATTGCAGGCATAAAATTGATGACCAGCCAGGCATTGATCAAGCAGATAGGAGGGTAAGGATTGCATCCAAAACCAATTTTTTTTTTTCTCATAGAAGAAATCAGAACAAAATTTATATAACAAGTCATAGCCAAATGAGATCTTGCGCCACTCTGTTGAAAACACACCAGTGAGTGAATAACATAATTTCATTCCTCAGTGAAGGCACTGGGGCCTCCTGGTGTAACACCCCCGTAACTTCAGAACATGGGACAACATAAATCCTGCAGTGGGATGCCAAGATCAGCACCTGCAAAAGGATTCTTGTTTGCCTTAGCGTTACGGTTGGTCTCCAAACGCAGCAGCGGACGGAGGAGCCAGGCTGTGTACAGGGCGTTGTGCTAACGCGTGCAGAAATGCTTTGTTTGCCCCATCTATTTGCTTTCTGAGGCCAGGCACCCAGCACCCTAGACTGGAGGAGATTACAATCAATATAAAGTATAATTCATATTGTGATTTTATTTGCTTTGGTTTCCTACTAAGAACACACTTATCTGACGGCCCTTCGCCAATATTTAATTAGCAGCTTAATTAGTTGCTAGGTATAACTAAGCCTGGACCAAAAATAAATAAATAAAAGGAGGACAGAAACGTTCCTTTATTGCTGTATTTCCAATACAGCACACAGAACAGGGCCGTAAATGAGCAGCTCTTGCCTGTTTGCTGCAGCTGACTTCCTAGAGTTAACCATTTTATCAAGCTGCCCAGCTCTCCCCAGCTCCTCAAATACAGTTTTCCCTATAAAGCTTGTGAACCAGAGAGCAGATCATAAATTAGCATCGCCTTGGGCTACGTTCAGGTCCGTGCTGAAGCCTCCCGGCAGAAGTGAAGAGAGGCCAGCACAGAAAGAGGCTTGAGCTGAGCCCGTGGCTGCCCCTCCTCGCTCCTATCAGCTCTGCTGTGGACACCTCTGATTCCCCTCGGCCCAAGATAACCCCCATCATTTGCTCAGATGCTTTCTGCTCCCCTCTCCTTCTGCCCAGGTAGCTAATATAACTAAACCTGACCTGCAGTAGCACCGGGTTTATTAAAGGTCCATTTTAAGACCCAATTCACCTATTTTAGCCCCCTCTCTCTCAAAAAAAAAAGAGCCAAGTCCAAGTGCAGATAAAAAAAAAAGTGCCCCAAAAGAACTGCTGGAGCTAAATATCTCCTTTAATTTTTAATTGCAGAGCAAAACCTCTCTGTATCAGAGAGATGTGGTATTAATAAAAATAATTAAGATGCTGCTTTCTGCATTTTTCACATTTGCATTTTTACACAAATGTGTTCCCAGGAATCAGAAATAACTGCCATTTTATAGGACACAGTGAAATGGCACTTTACAGACACACACAGCTTTCTCTTCTGAGAACTTTGCTTTTGTTCGTTTTTGTTCTGTTGCCTTTTCTTTGATTAAATAAAGGCATTTAAAACAGAAGTACAGGTTTACACTTTGTACATGAACACTAAGACAAACAGCAATGTTGCCATGGATTTTCTTAAACTCCAAATAAAAATAAACAAACACATCTTGGCGGTGTTTGGAATAGAAGCTAGTGAATAATTCACAATGAATAATTGATTTGTTGAGTTTAGCTTGTTCTTTTTTTTTTTTTTCTTTCCTGCTGGTGGAATGTGCACTACCAGATGGTGCGTTCAATAAATGTATTTGTTTTTCCAATTTATTTGATGGATTTTTCCCCCCAATTTTTCCCCCCTCTAAGGTGAAGTCTTAAATTCCAGATGGCTTGACTACTGGCCAGATAAGTCACGATGTATTGCTTTAGTTTCCTCTTTAGAAAGGTGGCAAGAATGATAACAGGCATGGAAAAAACGCATACCTGGGGCGAGAATGAAGTGAGGGGCTAGTTTATAAGTTTATATCAAAGTGAAGACAAATAAGAGGAGGTGTGATAACAGCCTATAAAATAGTGAATAATGCAGGGAATGGAATGGAGGAGAACAACTTCTTTTTTCGCTTTTTTTTAATACAAGCGAAAATGAGCAGTAAATGAAGCTGAAAGGTGGCAATTACAAATTTACTAGAGAGTTTTTTTTTCTTTTTTTTTTTTACAGAATACTAAACTTAGGAGAACTCACTGCTGTATTATATTAAAGGCAAAAGTTTAGCAAAATAAAATGAGGAATTACACATTTACAAGAGCAACTGAAATACTCAAAAATACAGCAGCCTGTGCTGCTAAGATGGACTGTATTATTTCAAGCCTGAAAGGCAAAGCTAATCACTACTATTGATAAATATGTGGTATTTCCTACCAACCACAGTGGCTCCTCTATCGTCCTCTTAGAAAACGTGTGCTGCCCATTCTGATAGGTGAAATCAGGATTCAAGGGACTTGGAGGCTGATTCTCTCTGACACTTGCTAAGGCTGGATGAATGCACAAATCCTTCCAGTTGAATATCCTCAGTGGAATTTCTAAAATTCAATTTCTAAAAATATGGCCTCAATGTTGAAATTCATTTTTTTCTCCAGTAAAATGGAATTGGTTAAATATATGCAGGGAGAGGATGTTGAAGTGATATTAAGTGAGGCCAAAGCAAATACGCTGAAAAAAAAACCTGACCTAATGTTCATAAAATCAGAGTTTGCACTATTTGCCACAAATGTTTCCTGCAAGGGGAGGTGAGGTAGAGTTTTGCACAGGCTAACAACTCTCACTGACTAATTACATGGATATTAATGGTAGGAAGGTGTTCTCTTGACTTCAAAGATAGCTCCTTCAGGGGAATGAAACTGATTTCCACAAGGGTTAACCCACTAGACACCTTGTTGGGTAGCCCAAGCCTGCAACAAGATTTTAGCACTGGAGAATCTGAAAGTGGTAGTTGACTAGAAACAAAAAAGAAAGAGGTGGCCAATGGAAGATTCTATGCTAACAGGAAAAATAAATCACAGCAAAGCAGAAATAACAGGGAAGTGCACACAGTAGTTTAAACATGCTTCTGTTCATTAAAGGACCCAATTCAAATACAGCTAAAATTAATGGATTTTTGCTGTCACTGTGAATGAGCACAGTGAGTCTCTGAATTATTCCCAAAATAAAACACTCTCACATCATGAACCGAAAGTATCTCAAAATCACACTGGGATTTGGCTTAAGACCGCAAAGAAGCCACTGATTTAAACTGTGTTACTCATCTGAACAAGCTCACAAATCACTGCCTTCGACGAGGCAGAATCAAGGCCTACGTAAACCACTGCTGCCCTTCCGCTCCTCTTTCACTGACTCAAGCTTCCTCCCCTGCTCTCCAGTGGGAACTCTACTTGCTCACGTTCTTCTCCTTCATTTAGATTAGAACAACGAAAGATAGCCTTATAAATATATGTATTTACTTCTACCTCCACAGCATCTCTATCAGCCTAGAGTGAGCTGGTGATCATGCAGTGGTCGGGGTGGATGATGAGCATGTGGATATTACACAGATCCCTAAACCCCCTATTCCTTCCAAATCCAGCTTCCTCAGGACTTTGTAGTGTCCTGCAGCTGTGAAAGGCAGTGAACAAGCTGCAGCCACTGGGCAGCTGAAGAACTGCTGAGCCAATGCAACCTCACAATGCTAAAAAAAAAAAAAAAAAAAAAACCATGATCACTAGTGAATTTGGAGAGGTAGAAAAAGGGCCTGGGGATTTGTGATGAGGCCAAAACCTTGCAGCTTTCCTGCCCTAGATAAATTTTGAAGTGTGGAAAACCCACTCACAGCTGCGCTCTGTCCTACCCTTGCCAGCTTCTCCTCTTGACTTTACTCTTCCTCTCTCCATTTCATCAGCGTCTTGCTTTCCTCCTTACTCTCTGCTCCAGTCTGTGCAACTAATACAACAGACCTGGCTGACTGCAAGGGCACCAGAGACAGAGCAGATTCAGCAGAGATTTATTCCTTTCTGGTTTATGCGCCAGGAGCTCTTCGTGAGATCCTCATGCCTGAGGGAGCCTGACGGTGTGCCCTTGGCACTGGAGCACTGCCATGGTACATTTAAACTACGAACGGGAGCCCCTCGGAAATGCACCACCCTTCTCCTCTACCCATGTTTTGCCAAAGGAAAGGCGGTGCAGACAGGCCTGTCCTGACCAGCTGGCTGAGGACCTGGACAAGGGCACTCCACGCCAACCACCATCTCAAGGTGCAAGACAGGACGCACGCACTTTTCCGTGCAGACAGGTCAGAGAAGGCCAATACACCAGGCTTGGTCAAGGAGGCTGGAGCCTCAGCAAGCTTCCAGCTCACAAGTGCAATGACTTTTCACAAGGGGTGCTGCTGCTGGGCAGAAATGGGGAGCACTGGCAGAGCCAGGCCTGATGAGGCTGACGGAAAAGACTGCTCCTTCTCACTCCAGTGAGACCAAGAAGCTGAAGAGACCTATGGCCCTTGTTGCCTCAGCTCCTTCAAGCTAGCCCACTGTGTTGCACGCAAATCCTGCCCTAGGGATGCCCGCTGCAGAGTCACTTTCTCCGCCGAAAACACCCCGGGGGTGCTGCGCTCTGCCGGCCTCCCCCAGGCCCTGCTCCTTCTCCCCAGCAGCTCGCCCTGCCTGCCAAAACGGGCTGCTCTGGGTAAAAATAAGTAAATAAAAAAATAAAAGGCAGCCTGAGACACGCAGCAGAGAAACCCTTCAAAAACACACACGGAGCAGCCCAGCTGTCTGGGGACCGCCGCTCTGCCGCTCCTCCCGCCTTCCTCTTTCATTCCCCACCGCCCGAGTGGGTTGTGTCGAAAGCCTGGAAGAAACCTGACAAGGTCACACTGTTTGATTCCGATGTCAGTTCCAATTACGCCCTGGCTTTTATAACCAAATCAAAATACAAAAGGCTAAAAGAAAAAAAAAAAAAAAGTAGGGAGAGAGACAGTGAGGAGAAGCAGCAGAGTCCAGCTGCAGGGTGGAAATGACATTTTAATTTGTCAATTGATCCAGGCCCCCTCCTTTCCCTGCTCCCTTTTTTTTTTTTTTCCTTTCCCTTTTTGCCCTGTAAATTAATTAGCCCATTTATCATGCGGAAAGCCTGCACAAGGGGCAGTCCAGGAATGGGTCGGGACAGAACAAACCTGCTTTCTGTTTGGGTATGGGCACCAAAGAGGTGGCCACAAAGCATCAGCAAGCAGGTGGAATGGATGTGTCCCGATGTATTCACTTCTGAAGGTTTGGGTTGGCCTGTAGAGATCGCACATATGTTTTCCATAGATTCTCTCTCTCCAAAGCAACTGTGCACATGAAAAGTGGATAGCTACCTTTCTTCATCATCCTAGACTTTTGTCCAAGCTTGAGAAACAAGCACTAAGAAGGTATTCAGCACAATGAAAAGCTGAATTCAAAGGTGCTAGAATACCTTTTTTTCTTCACTTTTCCCTTCATGCATCATATTATTAGACTTTGGGACCTGAAGCTAAAGAAAATAATTGAAAGAAAGATTCCAACAGCATTCCAAAAGAGGCTGGAGGGAGACCTATTACAACATCCAAAATTATCACAAGGAATGACAGCAGCATTTCTGAAGACCTGCTAAAGCTTTTACTTCTGGAAGGAAGCTAACCCCTAGCTCTCACAGATTAGGACGTGGTCCAAAATGGGGATCAGATTATCCAAATCCGTCACCTTGATCCTTTCCTTTGAGGCATCTGCTACTAGCCATCACGACAGCAGGCTTTTTGAATTAGAAGAATATCATATCCAATTCAATCCTCCATTTCCAGGCCTCCTAAATTACAGAGTAACACTTGCAAAGTGAAAGAGGTGAAACGTCCTGAATTGAAGCCTCTGTCAGCGTCTTTTCAGAGCTTCTAGCACCATGGTCCCACATCATACAAAAATTCAGACACTGAATTGAGTGAAGAGGGAGCCACCTGGTCAAGTCTGAATCTTTAGCTTCAGCCTATAGTTTAGATCTTTTTGAGAAGAGGCTGGCCATGGAGTTCAGGACTCCTGGGATTTAGTACTGTTTGTGTGGAACTCAGTCTCACACTACCAAGGCTTTTTTTCAGCACTGGCTTCCTTGTAGCAGATCTCAAATTATAAATGCTACTGATAATGTGCATTTTCCTTGTCCAAAGTCTCTAGGAAAGTATTACCCTACCATCAACTATGCTGAACACCACTGCACTGCTGAGGTGGTAAAGTACCTAGGGGACACCAAATACTCTCTTCGCGTATCCTAATGTGAAAGAATATCCTCAAATGAGACAAACGGGCAGTTAATAGCCAAGATGAGCAATAAGGTTAAAAAAAAAAACAAGGGACTAAGCACTGTGTTGGTGCAAGTGAGTATAACTCAACTGAAGTCAATAGAGTTTTCCCAGGCATACATCTGGCTCCATAAATTTTCAGTTATTCAGCATTCAAGCATTTATCTTCCTTTTATCCATCCATATCTATGCAAATCTCATTTCTTCAACCCAGCTCGCCACAATAAGTATCTCTCTCACAGACATAAAACTTAAATTTTATCAAGCATTTTATTTACTTGTGTCCCATGGGAGGGGGGAAGGGTAGGAGGGGGAAGAAAGATGAAGAGAGAGAAAAAGAGACAGAGGAAGATAGACAGATAGAGGAGATTATTGCTGCCTTTCCAGCCCCCATCCCCCCTCCCGCTAATAATTGGCAGATACTAAGACATTCCCACTATGGGCCCAAATTAAAAAAAAAAAAAAATGACAAATCCATCTAACAACAGCTTCAGGTGAGGACTGTAGGTGCTAATGTTAACTCAGGAGCAGTGCCTCTGCATGCTGCTTGTGAAACACCATTGCAACCGACATACTGTATGGAAATGGGAGGCAGAAATTCTCACCATCTCCTTCAATCCAAACAGAGAAAACAGAGAACAGGCCCAGATTGTGCTGTGCAGGGTATGCAGGTGAAGCAAAAGAAAAAAAAAAAAAAAAAAAAGATACACACAAAGCAGGCAGTGAGAGCAAGAGGGCAGGGAGACAGAGACGATTCTGCACTCATTGCATGGCTGCTCATGGTACCTCTCTTCTGCTTGTTGTAGCCACGCCATGAGTAGCAGTGATCCCTTCTCCTACCCCCCCAGTTTCTGCACCACTTTGTGGCTTGGACGTGCTTATTTACACTCCCGCATCTTGCACTCCAAAAGCTGGGCAGCCAGACCACTAACTTGACATCCATCTCTGCTGATGATGATCAGCACTCTAACAGGGACATTTTTTCCCAAAAGCACAATACTAAACACCCTGGTTCTTTAACTCTTCATTAAACACTGTCAGATGTTGCCTAATAAAAACGCTGTTTAAAACCTACCTAGTGTACATGATGCAGTCAGTGAGCTAATATTAACAATCCATACCAAAAAGCTCGGTGACTTGTGAGGGCCAGTGTAACAGGGCCCTCCTCCCTAAACTGCACTTAGCCTTATCCAGGCAGAAGAGGTACTTTTTACTCCAAGCCCTAACAAAATTGCAACTACTACAATGCACAGCTGGGTTTGTTATACAGATACTTATCCCCTGATACTCAGTTGAGATGAATTCGGGAGAATTATTATCAGCATGTGCTAGCAATTTCAGAGCAAGGTAGGAGCCATTCATCTTTCATTTTTCATCCCAGTGTCTCCCTAGACCTTGCCACTACATGCAGCCCCTCCATGACTCAGTTTCCCATGAGTGAAATGAAGATAATGATATCCCCTGCCTCAGCTGGCAGCTACAAGACTCTTATTTGTTATACAGAAAAATGGCAATGTAAATATAGGTCACTGAGCCTCCAGAAAACAGGATGAATCTCTGTCACAGCAGTTTCTCAAAAACTCACCTCAGTTGTGCCTATGGCCCCGATGGCACTGAAGTGTTTCACAGATTTGACCAGGCTTATCCTCACCACATCACTAATATGACGGTTGCATTCTCTCCTGCTCACAAATGGAGAAATCCAACTACAAAAACACTGCTATACCTTTCCCATGGTCACCATCAAAGCGTGTGACGCTGCAAAGGGCAGAATCTAGGCCTCTCGCATCTTAGCCACAAAGTAATCTTTCTGCTCTTCCCTGCAACTGAAACGTGGTTATCAGTCCCTGGAGTCAGCCAGTGCTTTACCAAAACATGATATACTCCAAAGCCATCACACAGTGAGTATGCACCAATAAGCAATTCCTCCCCCCCACCCCAATAAAAAGTCAGAATTTCTTACCTTTGACTTCAGCAAAAATGTAAATACTTCCAGCTTTGCTTTCCTAAATGCTTTCCTCACGATGTTAAATCATGTTGAAAGCCATTTTCAGACCAAAACGGGTTGGTTAGCATAAAATGGTCTTTTCCCTTGCCCTATTTTATTGCAAACTTTTGTGTTTAAGGTCAAAACACCTTGTTTGCTAAAGGTCACAGACCAATAACAAGAGCAACAACAACATAAGGCTCAAAGTAAGGGGGTGAACATGTAGACATTCGCTCTGATTGTACATCTCATTGTTTGGACATGATTTTACACCCTAGTCCTGCTAGATCTTTCAAAGGCAAGGAAAGAAAAGAGAGAAGGAACATAAGGCAGTTAGACAGTCTTTTTCTTTTTTTTTTTTTTAGCTGACAATTTCTTCGCATTTCAATCCTCCAGTTTTCAAACTTCTTTCTTTTCCTTCTCAACTCCCCAGCAAAACCCGGGGAAGTTGAAGGAACTGCACTTCCCTTCTAGCTGAATCCTGATTGTGCTTCCCCAAAAGATTTCACTCTCCTCATCAAGCTTGTGGGGGAAGAGGGAAGATTATGAAGATAGATACAAAATTCTATTTACTACATTTTCTCGCACTTGCTTGGACCTTCCCAAATCTGCCTAGTCCCACTCAACTTGTGGGCAAGCAGACCTAAGAGGATTTATGCTACACATTTTAATGGCAAATGAAAATACAGTCTGGAGTGTGCACCTACAAATTCAACACTCACTTTTTTCACGAGTGCTGCCAGCTCAGGCTCACTGATGCAAATGGAGAATGGCTTCAGGGAAACGTGACTGTACAGGCACCTAAGCTAAACCTGTGAATGTGATAATGAGAAGCTCAGCAAACCCAAAGATTTTAGGGTTATCTTATGACAAAAGAACCATTAGAACTTCTGGTTGCTTATCTAAGCTTAGAAACCTTTTGAGGTATGTCCCAGGTTTGGCAATAACAGACCCACCTAACTACATCAACAAACAGAAATGGGTTCCTCAGCTCTTCCACTTCTGAACAAAACAGAATTCTCTTTTCTTTCTTCTTTGTCTTTAACTGAAAGTTTCTCTCCTTTTATTACCCTGGGTTGCTGTTTTTTGCTTGGAGAGATTCTATGCCAGACCACAGGAACAAGGAACCTTCTCCATGTCCATGCAAGAACTCCTAACTATCAGGGCTATGTTAATCAAAAAAAAAACAGAGACTGCGACATCAGCCTCCTTGTGCTTCAGACTCCAAGAGGCAGTCCAGATCATTAAAAAGGAGGAAAGATACTTAGTTTACAGGGGCTGAAAATCGTAGTTTATCTGTCTATCCAAGGATGTCAAAGCACTTCCTAATACTAACGAAATCAGCCTCCCTAGCTTCTTCTGAGATGAGTCATCAGTGGGGTTGCTCCAGTAAGGATGAAGGAACTGCGGCATGGGAAGGGGAGGTGATCCTGACTGCACAGGCTGGCACAGTATAGAAACCAAGCCACTAACTTGATCTGAATCACAGGACCATCCTCCTCCCCTAAAAGGGACACTGTGAAATCATAAAAAGCTGTTACTATTTAAAGCACAACATACAGCCCATGAAATAATACCCTTAGTGAGCTGACAAGCATGACTGGGAGCCTCCAGGAAACACGTACCTGGGGTAGAGGGCTGAGAGGAGGAAAAATGTCATTAAATGCAGAAGACTTTAGAGGCCCAACCTGTCTATGGGTGCCTTGCTAAGCTAAAAGGTCTTTGTTGACCTGAATGAAACAAGTTTGGTGGGTCTCAGTCCATTTCTCATTCTATCGCACCACTGGAATTAGTGAAAAATAAGTGTTCCCTTCTTCAGCCAGCTTTCAAGGGCTATTAAGAGAAAGCAAGGACTCTTTACAGGATAACTATTAATGAGATGCTGGAAAAGTTTCTTATTTTATGGCTCCTGGAGTGCACTCTGCACTCTGAATAAAAAATTACCTTACTAAATTGTTGATTTGACCCTTTTCAGTAGCATGATCTTAAGAAGAAAAAAAAAAAAGCTGACAACAAAAATATATGCATCAAATGCTCTAGAGCAGTGGTCACAGCTCCACGACATAAAACATTTGTTCTGCCACTGGACAAAGCGTAAATCCTATTTTTCTTTAAAAAAAAAAAAAAAAAGTGAAAAGGCCCTAAATGATTCAATATTTTATACGCACTCCGTATGCTGCAGCCTTGAGGAAGATGCTGCAGCATGACGGGCTTTGGAGACTTTATCTTGCTGCAGGAACTCAAGAAGAGCAATTTTAACACTGACATAATAGTCAAGCATGTGTTTGTTCTGTGGTTATCCACAGCTAGTATTAATGTGCTTGTGACTTATATTCTTGGCACTTGTGCATATGCACAGATTTCTTTTTTAGTAGGCTGTTCTCTATGTACGCATATGCTTCAGCCTGGGTCTGTGCTTCACCTTGGGTCTATGTATAATTACCATTTGGTGATTCTGTGTATGTGCAAACAGAGGGGCCAGACCTCTGCACATGCTTTCACCATGTGCACACTGTGTGTGCAGGTGTGTGGATGCATTCTGGGCTGTGAGGGTTTGCTTCTTGCTAGTTGTATGCTGCAGGGTGTGCGTGACCTTGCAAGGGTCTGCTAAGGCATGTCTTTATTCTTCTATTCACTTAAACACAGTGGCTACGCTTAAAACATATCTTCCATTACTGCTGCACACTCAGGTATTCTTCCCTTCCTTCTGCCTGTTGCTGTCTTCCTACAAACAGTGTCCCTGTTGCTGTTTTACGTGGCAGGGAGGCCTCCACTATAGCAAGGCTGCTCTTGCCTCACACACAGCATGTGCAACTGCCCCCCCAAATGGTGCCAACCCAGCACTAACCTCAGGGGCTCCCCCACCATGCGGAGGTGGGTGCCCCCATCCCAGAAGCAACCCCCGCTCCTGGCACAACCCGTCTGCGCAGCAGAGCCTGCCCTTCTGTCACGCCAGGGCTTATCACCGTGCTGTGTGTAGGCACAGCTCTCCAGCCCTGTCCGGGGCAGACAGACTTCACCAAGGGACCACACTATCAAAAGAAGCGTCTGCCCTGGCCCACAATGAACGACCGCTCATTACGCTGTTACGGATGCTGTTAGAAGGAAACTGCCGTAAGCTGTTCATAAATTATGCCAGCTGCCTTTCTGCCTTGCTGGAAGAATTTGTGCCTCAACACTGCTCATGTGCCCATATGGACCAGCTTGCAGCTGCATCTTAAGGGTAAGCTCTGGACCTCTCCTTGTAGTCATAGTCTTGCAGGATGGAGCTCCTGCCAAAGGAAGCAGCCAGGAGATCCCTCGCAGTTTACCAGTCAAGAAAAGTAGAAGCACAAACAGCTTAGGCTTTGATATGGTGGTGCAAGGTCTAGTTGTGAAGCCAGCAAATATTCAAGCCATAACATAAAACTTCTTTAAGGCTGTTTTTGATGCACAACTCAGCCTGTCTTATTCTTTCTTTTGAACTCCCTCCACTATTCTAAATCTAGCTATGATTCTAATATCTTGGTAGTTCTTAAATTTAAAAATATGGATCAGGGAAATAACTCCCACTCTCACTAATCCAATCGCTCTTACCAAGTACTTCATCTATATCACAACTCAGAGCAAACAGTCAGAGTTTGGTGTGGAAAAAAAGAAAGATGTGCTCACACAATAGATACTGATAATGCTCCATGGGAAATGTTAGAAAGGAGCACCCCTTTGCAACTGGTGATAATGTTGCAGGTGACAAAGACTCTCTAGAAGACATTTGCACACAGGATGCCTTCTGTACATGCTTTTCCTATCTGGAGAATTAAGATGTGTTAGTTTAGAGTTCCTATATTTTCCAGAAGTCTGTTTTGATATCCTGTTCTGATTAAATCAGTGGTCAAAGATTGTTTGGGTAGCCAAAACCCAGTGTACACAGCTAACTTCATTAAGGGCATTTAGGCTCTGAACAACTGTGATCGAATCCTCTCTTCAAAACCATACTTTCTTTTTCGTATTCCCTCTGCAGAATGAGTCTTTGAGCTCTCCCTGCAGGCAGGAATTTGGGGTTCTAAGATCTCATATAATTAAGGGAAAGCGGCAGCAAAGTGTAGTGAGGGATTTCAGTTGCTAATATGCTTGAGTAGAGTTAATCAATGATATGTTGACTTTTCCTTTAATGACTATTCCTGTGTTGCCAGCTGACCATACCTGACCATTCTGATCATCACCCTACTCTGAACAGTATTTAAGACTTCAGCAAGCACAGAGGGCTACCCTTTCAGTGACTGTGAATATCCGAACCATCTCAGTCTTTGGAATCCAAGTCAGTACCCTGATATGTATGGAGAAGGGGGCAGTTTAGGATTTAAGGCAGCCATGGCTTGTGGTTCTTTTATCATCTTTAATGCATTTCAGTCTGTTTATTTACATGCACGAGGCACATTCATGCTTCTCAGTAGAAGTGACTCACGTTGTTGGAAGGGATAAAGGTCACTCTCCATGGATCTACAGTATATGTCAGATAAAGGCACCATCTAGGCTTGGATAAAAGAGAGGTGTTGACCATGAGGGTCCTTCTCAAAATCCTTTTGACATGGTGCACTAAAACCTAACATCTTGACCTTCTGAGCTTGGTCAGAACACAAATGTAAACATCGTCCTTCTCCGTGCTGAAGTAAACACAACCATCTCTGCTCAGACTGATTTCACTGAAGCCGTGCACTCTAAGCACACTGCTTGCTGCATGTAGCTTCTCTGGCCGTTCCTTAGGGCCTGGTTAAAGACAGGATTTAGAGCCACGGTTTCCAGGATGGTGAACATCAGCTGCTCGCAGGGACCTCAGACAAGGGAGAAGATAGACTGCATTTCTGAAAGTCAGCCTCTCACTCTTGAGACAAGTTAGCAGTAATGAAAGGGCATGCTCCAAAGGAAGTCTGGGGCCCACGAAGCTTCCTCCCCCTGTCAAGGGTACAGACTGAAAGCAGTAACTGGGCCTGTATCTAGTGGAATTCCCAGCCCTCAAATGTCATCAGCAAACACAGTGATCTGATTCCTTGGCAGCACAAACAGCTCAGCCACTTCCTTCCCTAGGAAGTGATGCCCTGAATGGTTCTGCTCTTGCTGTCTGCCAGTGTCTGCTGCCTTCCCCACTGCTTCACAAGCCCCCCTCCTCCCTCCACTACTCATTCCCTTGCTCAACGAGGCTGGCATTTAAGAAACACTTATTCCAATCCATTTCTACCCTTGTACAGCAATTGGGTGTCATTTAGTTTGATTTAACCAATTTAGTCCTATGAATTAATTGGTTAATAAGCCATCTGTATGCATCAGGTGACAGAGCCGCACTCTCACGCACAGACACAGACAAGCTTCCCACTTGTCCTTGTTTAATAACAGGCTGTAGGGAGTAGGAGCTGGAGAGGCATGCAGGTTAATATCACTCCTTGCGGGGAACTGCCAGCAAAGAGACTTGGCTATCGTTGCGCTGACCTTGATCTCCAGGTAGACTGGGAGAACCACCTGGTTAGGGTAGCTCGGGAACACCTACGTCGCAACTACAGAGGAGCACCAGCTACAGAACAGGCACAAGAACCTAGAATATGGTTCACATTTTTTTTGTTGTTGTTTTTTTTGTTGTTGTTGTTGTTGTTGTTGTTGTTGTTTCTTTAGGAGGGAGGAAAAGAGGTTTACTCCATGATTACTAGACAGCAGGAAATTCTCAACTGCATTCCCAAATAGCTGAAATTTTTCATGTGCGTAGGAGAGGGGTGAAATGTGGGGGAATAGGAGGAGAATGAGGTCTAAAGCTTTTGATTTAGGTGTGATCCCTAATCATGAGAAAAATATCTCATCAATTTTGATTTCTTTTTATATACCATGAAAAGAACACCCCTCCCAGGCCTGTTATTTAAATGTTATATAGAAAACCCTAAGCCACTCAACAACCAACAACAGAGCTAACCAAAAGCAAATCCTGCTATCCCAACCCACACAACAGGAAAACATCAAGCAGTCCGGAGAGAGGAAAGTAACACCTCTCCCCGATGGCCACCCATAACTCTCTGTGTACCTGAATGTAAAAAGCCCAATCTAAACGGCAGCACGTTGGTTTCACACATTGGGTGGTATGCTTAGAAAAACGGACCGCAAGCTTTTGTACCAGTTCCCAACGGAATGCAAGGTGCAGCCTACTGCAGATTGCATGCGCTAGCTATCTCACACCAAAAACATGAACGCGATGGAGGGCCCTGGCTGAGGCTACTCCAGGGAGAGGAGATGGGGTTTAGGCTGTGTTAAGTGGTGCAGAGCAGCAGCACATCCTCAAAAGCTCTTCCAGGGCCTTGTCAGCTCCCTGGGTTTTCCAGTGATCTGGGAGAAAAAATTAGTGTGCTGCAGATTCTGCAAGAGAGATGTAAGGCAAGTAGCAGGGATGTAGCTCCAAGGAGAAAGTACTTCCCCCCTCTCCCTAGGGAAAATGAAATTACAGTAGAGTTCACTTTAAATGGATCCCATTAGAACAACAGGCACTGCTCGAAGAATAACATCCTCTGTGCAATGAAGTGAAACCCTGACAGGCAGAGCAGAGCGGTCTGAAATAGCCCCTTCCAGAAAGGAATGAGAAAAACCTGTTTACCCAGTACACTCAGTAGGAGGCTGTGTGAAGGGAAGAAAAATGACGGAGGAACCCTGCCAAAGTCCCTGGTGTGAGCGTGCCCTGCCATCCTGCACAAAGCAAGCAAGAGAGAGGCCATTTACCGAGGAACCCCCGAGTGTCTCGCTGGGTCTGAATCCCTGCAAAACACTCTTTTGCTCTCATTAGCACACAACCTTGGTGTGAGCGCCTGTTCCAGGACACTGTAAAACTATCAAAGCACGTAGTTAAGCTGCCCTGCTTGAACAACTGGAAACCCTCCCTAAATGGCCTTTGCTGGGTCCTCAGTAGCTAATGCCTACAAAATGAGTGAAATTGAGAACGTACACCAACCTAGCCGTCCATAACAAACAATTTCATTTGATCAGTGACCACAGAAACTAGAACGCCTCGGTCAGAATTGAGCAGGCGACCATGCTGCTTTACGGCTTGCTTAATGGCCACGTGAAGCACATGTGTGAGGCTGCGAGGCTGCCCTGCTTAGACAGCTCGCGTGAAGAAGGCAGTCACGCCACACTTCACGGGAAGCCCTGTCCTCACGAATCACTCAGGGCCCTACGTGCAAATTGCTTAGGAAATAAAGGGTGCAGGGAGATTTTTGAAAAGGCCCAGCCAAGCTCTGTTCCCTGACATCTCTAATGCATTTAAAAAAGATAGAGGTGCCCACCCAGCTTGGGAGTATTTGGAAATCTCAGCAGCTGCCTCATGGCAGCTCCCAGCACTGAAACACCTTTGAATCTGTGTGGTATCCCATCACCCAATATCATTAGTCACAGGGCTAGCACATTGCTGGGTGCACACCTCACACATCCAGCTGGAGCTGCGGGAACACTCAGAGTAACCAAACACAGGAACCAAACAAGGTAGCAGGTGAGAATACCGCTGATGGAGATGTGTACACCACACTGTGAGACTCTTCTTGTGTATCTGTAGCACCCTGCTGAGACTGCAGGGTTGCAAAAGAGAGCTCATCTCCACATGCACAAAGGAGCGCAGAGGAACAACAGCAAGTTGGGGAACCTGAGTATTACCCAGCCCAGTTACTCCAGAAACACGACCCCTGTCTCACACTCTCTTGGGGCAGTCACAGGAGGGGATGTCCGTCACCACAAGTCCAGAGGAGCACCTCTCCAGACCATGGCAGGCAGCTACCTTCTGCCTCTCTTAGTGAGGCCGAGAGAAATGGAGAGATCTGAGGGGGTTTTGGAAAAGATTCCTCCCCTGAATTTTGTTTCAGCTCCACCTCTCCAGTATTAGTAAGTTTTCTCTCTTCTCTTTCTGCATGATGCCCTCTTCTAACAGCCCAGGAAATCAGTAATTTTCCAGGAGATTTAGTAAATCATACAAACGATGAACCAATGGAGGAATGAGTTTGGGGTAGGGGAAAGACTGGAGGAACCGGGAAAAAAGGAAAGCTGTTTGCTCAAAGATAAAAGGTAACTTAACATAGGAATTAACTGAAGCCTCCCAGGCTCTGTGAACTTGACAGCATCAAAAATTGCACCTTTTGAGCAGGCCCATGGTTTTGGGTATATTTTGCTTTCCTCTGTTTCCAAGACCAGTGGACGAAGTTGAGATGAATCAGATCATCTGTAGAGTTTGCCTACAATCTCCTCATTTCACATTCAGCCAAACTAAATCTTTTGGAGACACCTTTTATGTCCTCTTTTTATGTCCTCTCCTTCACATCTTTCCCAGCCTGGGAACTCTTTTTTTTTTTTTTTCCTTGCATTCTCCTTTTTAATCCTCCTTACAAGATCTTAGATGTTCTAAAAACATTCCCAACAGGTTGAGGGAACGGCACAAATGTTTCAGCAAATGTGCATTTGAGCTCCGCATGTTCCCAGGGATGGTGTAATAATAAAAAACAATTAGATAATGTTCAGCAGCTACAGTGAGAGGGAGTGGTACAATCTCACCACGACTAACAGGGTTTTTAATAATAGATGGGCGACTCTGTGCATGCTGGAGAGGGGAAGCCAAAGTGGTTACAGTTACAGTGCATCTTTTAGCCCAGCGAATCACTGTGAATAGAGGATTAATATTATATGAAAGTAGGGATTAACTTGCCCTCCGTGCTTATTGCTTCTACCAGAGAGATCCCTGCAGGGTCAGGACTGGGCTTCTCCTGATGCAGCAGGACAGGGGAATCCCACAGAGAAACAAGCGCTCTTTCATGAAAGGTTGACACGGGATTCAGCCTTGTGGACAACAGGTGCCAACTTTGGGGAAGCTCAGTAAGGAGGAACTGGGAAAAGCACACACTCATGCCCTGGAAAATTCAAAGTCGAAGTTGCAACTGATGGTTGGAGCAGGCCTAGAGAAACCTGGGCCCAACAGACAAGGGGTTGTCAAGTGCTGGGGAGACGGGGCTCCATGGGCCAGCTCTATGAGAGGGGTGCCACAAAGCCCCCCGCTTGCGTCTCAGTCCACCACCCTCTGCTTACAAACCTCACTTCACGCCTCCTTCCTCAAAAACACAAATAAAAGCCATGGAGGGCATCTTCTTGTTGCCATAGAAACAGTTGTTATAATTTTAAACTGTACTCAATGCCTTGTGCCCCTCCTCGAGCACCTGGCAGCAGCTTGCTGTTCAACGGGAGGGCTGGGCCATGAGAGGAGAGGAAGGGCAGGCGCGAGAGCTCTGACAGCTCATCTCCTGCACTCGAGACCCAGGAGCTCTGCAACTGCCTACATTCTCCTTTCCAGCAGCATATAGATCCTTTCTTCCTCATCCTCCCCTTCCCCCTTTCCGTGTTCGCTTCCTTCCTTTTTCTCCCGCTCTCTTTCTCTCATTTCTATGGAGCATCATATCATTTATATTTATGAAAGGAATTTTCCTGGGGGTGCAAAGATAGTTCAAATTTTCTGTGATCTGATCAACCTTGTGCATAATAAATTTGTATGAAAATAAATTCCCTGGGGCCTTCCCTCCTGGCTGAAAGTCTCTGTAATGAAGTCTTTTTCTCTAATTTAGTTCAAGATGATGGAGATAGGAACGAGTGTGTGCATGCATGCATGTAAGCGTGTAAAGGAGGGGATGGAAGACACAATACTATATAAGCACAAAAACCAATGATTATAAGATTAAACACTAGCTGAAAATATTGCTGAAGTACCTGATTATTACAAGAAGTTGACTCCTCAACTATTCCCTCTGAAAAAAGACAGAAATTTTACTGCTCTATGGCTCCTTGCAGACTTAATTTGCACAATTTCAGTACTTGTCCGTAGAAGGGGCAGGAAGAAAACTATTCTTCCATCCTGCATGACTTGTTAAGAAATCATTCCCACATCCAGTCCAAACCAAAACCACGTTGAGATAATGGGGTTCCTCTCCAAATACAAGAGGCATCACTCTAGATTACAGTCACTGCTCTGGAGCATGAGTTTCTCCTTTTCCAGCCTCTGCTCTATTTAATTCAGCACAGCTTCCCCATAGGCTTCTCACTCCCGGTCCCCAGTCCTAGCGGAATAACTTGGCTCCCATGTTACTGGCTATGCCCATGTAGCCTCTGTGACTTGACTAGCCATTTCATCCTGGAAATGTGAAACTCCTCCTGGCAAAATCCTGTTGAAATGAGGACAATTCCATCCAAAGTGTCTTTTTTTTTTTTTTTCTTTTCTTCTTTTTCCTAAAGATAACAACATTTTGGATCACACACACAAAATCCAACCAGATCTGACTCCTAGCAAAGATGAAATGATTTTGATGGATCTTGGGTCAAGCCTGAAGTATAACTGCAGGTATTAGCTGCACTGACTTGCTATGATGCCTTCCATAAACCATTCATAGTCCCTCTGGGTTGTTTCTCCTTCTTTTCCATGCAAGGCAAACCTACATTCCTACTTAATGGGAAAACTGGAGATTTCATTCATCAGCCTTCTGGGGTTCCAGCCATGGACCTAGCACACCAAAGGACATCCTCAGATGCTCTAGGTCCGTTAAACACAGGAAAAGGATACTGTCTGATTGACATTGCTCTCCGATTCACACGGACAGTATGCTCCAGCCTCCTTCAGTGTCACAATACCATGATTTCTTCATTCCATTAGGGCAGACATAATATTTCCACATGTTAACCTTCTCCTCCCACGTTGGCTTGCCTACTAATTAGTACCTTCAGTCTCAGAGTCGTTGTCTTGTGCTCAGCCTACAGCCCACACAGTAAGCAACTGATAAGTTGTGATATATGGGAAAGATACTCACTGCACAAGAAACTACTACCCACCGAGTGTTTTAAGAGCACCAGTGCCTGACTTATATAAACCAACCGAGTCTCTACCCAAAATCTAGCAAGAAGTCCAATCTATAGGTACTTGCAAAGCTTCCATTTCTCAGTCACTTCTCCTTGTCTTTTCCTCTTCTAGACAAAAGAATATATTACCCCCAAGAGCTTTTTGACGACATGGACAAAGATGTCCAAGTGGGTGAAGCTATTAAAACATAGGAGGGGAAAGGAAATGGAGAACTAGAAAGCCAAATCTTTAGTAAGGCATGAAGGGAATGGCAGGATTCAAGGAGCACAAAGAACTTGCAAAAGTGATTTGGTAAAAAGAACTCTTGGCCAAGATACGTTAAGTGCATTTTTCTAACAGCCTTGCTAGGTGAATCTACTTTGGATAACCATGCTACTGTGCAGGAGTCTTAAATGTTTAGACCTAGGATTGCTGCTCCAGCTTTGCTTTTTTTTCCAAAGACTACATCATATGGGACACAAAGAAAAGATTTTTTATGGGATGTGGATGCAGACACACGTACTATAAAAATACCTGTTTTTCTGGGTCATTTTTGTCCATTTACAACCCCTGAGAGAAAAAAGACCATCCGCTCTTCTGCCTGCTCAAGACTGGAATTATTCATACAGCCTGATAAAGACCTGATCTTTCACACAGAATGGGAAGTGATGAATCTTCTCAAAAAGAAAGCACACAAAATACATGTTGGAAATGAAGGCAGAGGACTAAATCCATTCCTGGCAAGAAGAGGGTGCAACTCCCTTTGAGGCAAAAGAACCAGTGCTACTGAATTTGTCTCTAGGAGATAAATACTAATAACCCAGTCCTTCCCAGAGGACAATCTGATAACACTCAAGTTGACACCCACAAACGTCAAGCAGAATATATTCCCTTCCTCATGCGAGCATCTGAGCTTATCACCTTATTTGCTGCTTCCCTCTCAAGTCATTTTTGCAGGGTCAAAGGCTATCGTGGGACTTTAATTAGAATGCCATCGTAATGAGCTGACACTTAAATCAGCCTGCCACTGGCTAAGGAAAATTAACCTTAATGTCAAATGAGCTCCAATCTGGGAATCATGTCATAAGGGGGCAACAGACTATTGCAGGTCTGACGTGTACGGTGTAGGCATCGAGAGGAAAAACTTGCATTCCTTTGAACCAGGAGTTACACGCTGGTGCGACACCTATCCTACCCTTCTCTGATCCCCAAATAAGAGCAGGCAGTACATGCTGAGTATTGTACCATGGGAGAAGTTGTGGATTGGAGCTGATTTGGGGTTCCTTGAAAACGAATGCTATGAGAACGCACGTAAACCTACCAAACATATTGCATAGAAAAGTCATCTTGTTTCCTACAAAGGACTTTGTCATGATGATTTAATTAATAACCTTGATATTATGCAAGAGACTGGGCTGTAAACGGAGGCAGGTGCTTGCACACGTCTCATACCCTGCAAAGTTTAGGGATGAGACAAGCAGCATGTGGATACCCCCTGCTGCCTAGCAGAGAGGAGAGGCATTCGCAAGGACGAAAGCACACAGGGAATCAACCTCCCTGTCAAAACTTGCATTTTCTCTTTGCAAATGATGACCCAGCAAGCATACTGCTGCTCCTCACATGCGTTCTGCACCAGTTTTTCCCCGCACAATCTTTTGGCACCAATTTTATTGCCAATGAGTTTTGAGTAAGTTCTGCAGAGTCTTCCAGTAAACCCAGGTGTTCCCTTTAGTACCATCTTGCTTTGCATCCTAAAGGCACCAGTAGCCCAGAGGGGAAAGCCAGTGTGCATTGCTCACAGGTACCAGAGAATCCATAAAGAGGCTTACTGCCTTCCTCGGTGAATAACTGCCAGTGCTATCATTTTCCATGACATCTCTTTTATGCCACTGAACTTGACAAACATCTCTTGCCTCTCCACAGTTTCTCAGGAAATCCTGCCCCTGAAGGCAGAAGGAACACACAAACAGACCTAACCTCTCCATCTCTTCAAGTCAGAGCTTTGCAGCACAACTCAGGGTTTCGCTAACCAAATCTGGGCAGGGAGCTGCCCAGGAATAGCGGATTGGGCCCCATGTTCCCTGACACGAGAAGGCCCAGCTTCCCTTCTTTAAGAACATACACCTCAGAGGCTATTTTAGAAACAACCCTTAATTCATTCTTAACATGTTTCTACTACAATGGTGACTGACCTTTAGATAAAGGGAAACTATCAGACTGAATTCCTTGGGAGATGACTCTACTCAGTCCATTATATAGTTTAAAACGGAGTTTACACAAGGATGATAAACAGCAGCATTTACCTCAGCATAAGTTAGTACCCTACCATCTTTTAAAGGAAGGCTAAAGCCTTTCTTCGAAGACTGATAAAAATCTCAGCTGACTCTTCACTGCTTATGGTCTTTATTTATTTGGGGGATTTGAGTTTCCACTATAGAGGTCAGTGTGTCTACTTCTTAAAAACAATGAGACTTCAATGGCTTCAGTGCTACAATTCCTGAACTAACGTGCTAGGAATTCCAAAAGCTAAACCCATGTTTCATGTCCATGAAGGTTCAGTTGCCGAGTAGAGGCAACTCCTACAGAAAGATTGCAAACACCAGGGTAGAATACTTATAGCCATTTTTTACATTTAATATTTTTTTTTCCCCAAATTTTTTAAAATTGGCTTTTTTTTAAAAAAAAAGCTTTAAGTATAATTTGGTGTTTTTAAAATATTCTTACATCTCATGATTTTGACACAAGTCATTCAATCTGTTGCATTTTTGCTCAGCTTCCACAAGGATTCAAGAAAATTTTAACTTTCATTAAGAAGTAAAAAAATGTTAGTAAGCCCTGGGGATTTACCGAAAAACATAAAATTATAACTATAGGTCTGACCCAAATGTCTTGAACCTAGACATATTTGTCTAGTATTTGGGAGCTGTTTGCATTTTTGAGGTACAAAATGATTTCAGAGGCAGTTTCATGGTTTGGGGCAACCTGACACCTGAAGCACAGAAGGGACATCTCTGAATACCAGCTTTGAAAGGGAAGAAACTTCTGGGTTTTTCTACGGTAGCTGTTTTCCCTCCTCATTAAAACTTGCAATGTATAGGTTCAATAGATGGCATCATCTTTTCCTACCTCTTTCTCTTCTAGTGAAAAATAAAATAGTCAATACTCCTATAAGCATTTACTGCAGAAACAAACCATTGTCCTATAGCAAAGAGGAGCTTCAGACAATTTAAAACAAACAAGATGTAGG
>VZSV01000025.1:542394-656125 GCA_013398735.1 Nothocercus julius | reverse complement strand
AGAACATCACTGACATTTTCTTTAAAGACTTGTTAATTAAAATAACATTAAGAATGCCATGTTCAGTATTTGTCAGGCATCAGAAAAGCCTACTAAAATGATCACTCAGGGGCCTATTAAGTACCATCATGTCCTCTTAGAGTAGCTAATTACAACCATTTTAAAAGGTTCACACTCCCCCCATCCTGCAAAAATCTCTTCCATTTCTTTATTTACTTACACGAAATAACCAAATGTTAACAATGTGCTACTTGGGATCTGACCTGAAGAACACAGAGACATTGTCTCCAAGGCCCCTGTGACAAAGAAGAGTCCAGTGGTATCTCTGAGTGAGGAAACAAACCTGACAAGACTTGGATTCCTTCTTTTTTAAAAAAAAAAATCCCTCCATCTTCTGCACTTTATATTCCCTATTTGCATCATTTGAAGGTTTGGGCAAAGGCCACACAAAACATGAAGGCTGGGAAATAAAAGAAAAGGTGCTGTCAGTATTCCAGATCCAAAAGCTCGAGGAACTTCGAAGATTGCAAGCCCTTTGAGAAAGGCCCAGCCTTCCTGATCTGCATTTGCACATCCCCTTCCGCAGCAGGGTCACGCTGCACGGCTGCTAGAACTACGTGCTAGAGCAATTAGAGTAAATAATACTGGAAAAGGCTGGGCTTTTCCTTCTGCATAGTGCTGATACCGCAACAAGTACAAAGATGCCAATTTATTGAAGAGATGGGGTAGTGAACCTGCACTTCCTGGACCTGCTGTTGGGAGGGCTGGGAAGCCATCCCGTGCTCCGCTATCCATGCCTAACGCCACACCAAACCCCGATGCTCACAAGGCACACCCTGAGGAGTTACTTCTAGGCTTGCTGACTGCGAGAACAGAGAGCAGGGGTTCAAAGCCATCTTGGGAGCACTCAAAGGTTGACACAGCCCCACCAGACAGAAGTGGTTGAACCTCCTGGATCTCCATCTCTCAGACCATCAACCTGCGTTACTCAGCACTGCCCAACAGACTCCCTGTTTCCCTGGGTACAGGGCTGACAACTCGGCCGATGATCCAATCCCAAAGTGTGCCTTTGAGCAGGAATTTGGAGTAGTCACATTTAATGATGTTGTTGCTTGCTTTGTGTCTGAGGGAGACCAGTTTCCCCATTGACCTTCAGATTGTTTTTGAGGAGGGCAAGCATTCCAGTACCTATGCCATCTGCAAATCTGCCCTTCTCCTCAAGGAGGTAAGAATTAGGTCAGAGACTTTTCCTTCCCCTTCCACTCCTGGGAAGCACATTAGAGCTCAATTCCTCAAGACAAAGCATTATTATTATTGTTGTTATTTTTTTATGGTGCAAGAAAATATTAATGTTACAAATAGCTGCCATTAGCCTAAGCAGGGCTGCACATTAATATGCACACTGGTGTCTCCACTGTCAGGAAGCAGAGAGGCCCCAGAGGCCCTGCTTTCACTGGGGAAAATGATGATGGCATTAGCTCTAATGATAATGATAAGGAGGCTGCCATAAATGATATGACAATTTCTTTTGTAATCCTGTTCGGGCAAAGACTTGGTTCCTTACTCCTCAGTGTCCATAAAGACATGCTGCTGGAACAAATGGCAGCTTGACTGATTTATTTAAATTTATCAGACCCTCATGGTTTTCTTAAAATGCCAGCTCTTTGGGTTATGTGTCTAAGTAATAAACTCAGCTTCTTACTGTATCCTTTAAGATAAATTCCTAATCATCAAGATTTTACACAAAAGTTAGATGATATGACTTTATCATACCCTACAAGATCCTGAAGAACAGGAACCCACATCTATTTATATTCTAAAGCCTTGTGATGTTTCAGTCTTTTGCACTAGTGATACTATAATATCTAAGGACAATGGGAACTCTGATGGAAAAAAAAGCTGGAAATGAAAATAAACAACTACTAATTAAAGCTGTCTCTGACGTAAGATGCTCCTGACCCTCGTTTCTTTTGCCTTTCTCCTCTCTTATTCATCATTGCCTTTATATATCTTACATATCATATGTGCCAGAAGATCTTTGTGAGACTATGCAATGAATCAGATCAGAGAACTGATCTGGCTCAAAAGTAACAAAGCAAAAGACTGCAAGAAGGACATTTTCCTCCAGAAAGTTTTTTGATGTGCAGACCCGCAGAGAAGTGGGCTGGTACAGCCATGAAGGCAATTAGAACATGGTTTAATCTGCTTCTATAGTGAGAAAACGCAGCTGGAACTATGGGAAGAAATGCAGAGGGAAGCTCTGGGTTCCAAGGACCCAAGTTGAGTCTGTCAAACTGGCTTTTTTAATCACGGCACAAAATCAAGTTCCTATTTATATTAGGGAAGAGGGAAAACAAATCTGTTGAGAAGTTAAGGTCTTGGTTATGCAATAGCAATCAGCTGCAACAAATGCAGAAGAACTTTGCATGTGGACCCCAGCTGAACATGATTCTCCTGTCTCTCTAGCTGATGAACAAATTACACAGCTTTTTTTGCCTAACGTCAGTGCATAGGGTCTCTCTAGCTTGGAAGCACCTATTACGGCTACTATGTGCAACATAAAAACGTCCGAGTGTGGGGATACTAGGTTTTGTTTGGTTAGCTACTGTACTGAAAATCCCACTGAGATCAGCTCAACTACTACACAGCCAGCTTTTGTTTTTTCACGTTTGTTCTTGTGACGTGCATGATGCAGCTCATCAAAAGCAAATTCAAGCTTTAAACCAAAAATAAAGTTCGTTGCACTGAGATCAATCCCAAGGGACTAGCCTAGATGACAAAGAGCCATACAGAGCACCGCTTCAGATAAGGTGGCCAGGTGAAAATTCTCCATACAGAGACATGCACAAAAGCATGGCACGTATAGGCCAGTGACACAGGTATCACAGAAGGACAACTTCCTCCTCCTGCATAGCCTCTAGGACATGCAGAATAGGCGCAAGTCTCAAGATCTGTCTCCCAGCCAATATCTGTCCCAGATAATACAGCAGCAAAAGAACTGTTTTGGCATTACATAATAGCCATGTTAAAACTACAAAAGTTGTGGAAACAAGATGGAGAATATTAAAGTAGCTCAAAATATGAATCATATTTTCTATCCTCTTGTGCTCTTTACTGTCTCTCCATTTTATTTAGTTGTATGCCTCAAGTCTGTATCTCAAACTCACTTAGTCCCCATACAGCTTCTCAAATGCTTATTACTCCAGCTGGCCTGCTCGGAGGGATGTTTTCTCATTTCTTTTTTTTTTTTCTTTCTTTTTAAGCAGAAACTCAGTTATTCAACAGTTACTCTGCGGAGGCAGCAGAAATATCCCAGCAGGAATGCTAAGCAATGATGACCATGCTTGAGAAATCCCACATTATCATAAACCTCCTGTTTTGAACGTATCCAGACCCCATAGCACTTCTTTACCCAGTGCTACAGACCACAGTGTGAATTAATCTGTGTGCAATTAATCTGTTTTTGCAAAAAGTCTTGCTGGCAAAGACTCGTAAACAAACAAGACAGCCATGAACATCTAAAACTGGACACCCCTCACTGTGGCCTGCATTAAGACAGTGCAGATAAGCTGGAGAACTCTAATAAACAAGGGCCACAACACTGCAGTTGTGATTAGAAGCACATACACACTCTCTACAAATGATGCACATTAATATCATAATATCCAGTGGTTCAGGGCTGTCTTCTACTATCAAAAGTTGATAGAAAAGAATGAAAATCATATGAAGTTGAAATCTTGCGCTGACTGATATCAATGGCAAAACTCCCTTTATCTTTGCTTGTGTAGGTAACACTTTCCTTTCTGTACTTATACCTTCAGAAAGAAGTCTCTTGTTCACTCACACTTCTGTTTCCAGGCTTGTTTTTCTGCTTATCTTCCAGAGCAGGTCTAGTAGACTACATAATGTCTATGGATATAAAAAGTCAGAGTAGGAATAACTCTGAATCACATAGTATTTGTATGAAAGCTGCTCCTGGAAGCCAAAGACGCAATATGAAAGATACTCCCTAACCAGATGTTTGGGCTAAACATATGACAAGTTTAAGGTACTGACACAACGTTAGAGTATTTGAAAAGTGGAAGCATGAGCCTGCTCTATGGCAAACCCATAAACCTTACGTTCAAATGGCTATTGAGATGTAAGTGCAAAGTGGAGACCAGAACGATGAAAAATACTTCCAAAAATACTTAGGCTCAGGTCACACACCGCAAGAGCATGGTGGCAAATGTCAGAAAGGATAATCAGCTTGGCAATTATGAACGTGCTCAAGTCTGCCGCTTCCATCTAACTTGCACTGTATTTATAAAGGCCAGGAAAAATCATTTGTTCCAAGACTGGCAAAGTCTTGAACACCCAAGATAAGGGCAGTCCACAGTAGTATTCGTAGTCTTTTTACAAGTCAGCTTGGGACAAGGGAGGATTGACCAAAAAGAATAAAATAATAATAATAAAAAAACCCTATACAGGTTAACCATACCCATATATGCTATGAGTGCTCTCATAGAAGCAATGACTTACTGACAGAGTGTAAAGCAGTGCAGGCTAACCATGCCAGTGGCTAGATCACACCATTGCAACTAATCTGTTTTTGCTTGTCTTGTTGGCAAAGCCTCACAAAAACAGCACAGTCATGACCATCTGAAATTGGACAGCCCTTACTGTGGCCTTTAAGTCAGAGGAGCACAGTACCTTTCCAGCTCATCACGACGCGGCCACCTAGTACTTCTTGCAGAGGAAAACCAAAGCTTCACTTACCTAGAAGACAAAAATGAGTGAGAAAATAAGGTTAGCAGATTCCCCTGAATGTACAGATGCTGCTTTTCTTTATTGCCCAGGTAATTCCTGCATCCTAACACCTTGTTAGGAGATTCCTGACATGCTCAGGCACAGGAGTGATCTATGATACTCTCTTAGCACATGGCCACTATCTCCCCTGCTGTAATTGGTCTGTGATGCCACTTAATGCTATACAAATTATTCATTAAGAAAAGCAAAAGTGAGCAGGTGTTTTCATCAACATCTTGTTCTATTAAAAAAAAAAAAAAAGTTAAAAAAAAAGAGAGAGAGAGAGACTCCATGACAACATTAACCACATGGAAAGGCACAAATTACTCTGACTGTGAACAGCAGGGCTCAGTAAGTCTTGCAGTATAGCGAAAGAAACTGCAGCAAGACAGGAAAAGATCTCCCTGTTAAGGAAGGGATGGATTGGGTCACGAACCATTCTGACTCATGGTTCTGCACTGAATCCAACTTGCTGCAACCAACTATTGCTGGCATTTATTGGCTGCTTGATAATTTAGTGAGAAAAACAAAATGCCAGGTCTTAAACAAGATCCGACTAAATATTCATGTCTTCATAAAAGAAGGCAGTAATAGCCTTGTGGTCAGTGTGAAGACAGGTGCCGTGGGCTGAGTGAGCCAAGAGAACTTGATTGTCTTCCCACCCAAAGGACCGTCCGCCGCACACTTACACACGGAGACATATTAATCTAAGAGGAGAGTGCCCCTGGAACTGCCTCTGCTACAAATTGCAGGCCTTAAGTCTTCAGAGAGGTACCTAGAGCAATAAATCTGGGCTCTCCACAAGAGTTTCATGCTTTCACTATCTCTGAAAGAAACTGAAATGTTGATGTTGACTCCAGTGGATTCAGAGGTATGCTAATCTAACAGGGTTCTAAAACCCAGTCTGGCATTTCTTTCATGCAACTTTTACTAAAAGAAAATGATGAGCTAATAGCAAAGTCACTTAGACTCAAAACAGAGTTATTGTTTTTTAACATTGTACTGCTGTCAGTCATCATCTGAACTATGGTTGCAGTGAAATGCCGTGATAGTTCTGTTTGATGAAGTAGATTCTGCTATGGGATGGAAGGAGGGAACTGAATTCTTGAGATCTTTGTGTCTCTGTATTTCAAGATTTTTATGAAGATGGGACACCTTTTTGTGCAGTGTGACATTATCAGAAAAGAGAATCCTGTCTCACAAACCACTATCACCTAAATAAGTCAGGGGGAGGACATGAAGAGAAAATGTTAGATGGGATAAAAGGGAGGTTTGCCGGTCTGACACTGTACTAGCCCCTTCCTTTTGAGCAACTTCATGGTCAGAGCTGAAGTGGGGCTAAGTCATGCTATTTTCTCAAATGTTGATTTATAGGTCTGGAGCCAGGACCACCAACCAATCAGTCCAGACTCAGTCTTTGCAGAAAATAGATAACTAAATAAAATTTAGTTATCTAGAGATAATTCTGATTTCCAAAGGAGGGCAGAAAGTGAGTGTATGGATGCTCAGGACCTAAAACAGGAACAGTTTTCCTCCAATTTTGAACAGAATTTGCATGCTCAAAACTGTGTGTCGTACGTACTCCTGCTCTGCTCCATCAGTCCTGCATACAACAACACAGTCCTTAAATGCTACCCACAGACTGTGTCTGCTACCGCAGGCTGTAACAGAATATAGCTGCTGTCACAGAATGCCCTAGAAGAGATCAAGCCAGGCTTGAATAGTATGGGAAAGAAAAAAAAAAAAGCACACTATATATGTTCATGGCACGTTTGCAAAAAGGTTGCTTTGCTTATAGCCACCGTTGTAACTGTATCAATTTCAAATTAATGATAATCATACTCTTAAGTAATATTCAATCTACCGGATAAATCTCAGAATCTTGCAAACAGGATACAGATAGCTGCCTCTGAAAGCACCCAGATTCCTGTTTGTACATAGAAGACAATAAATCCCAGATGACTTGCTAAGCCTTGGCATTTTGCTTCTGCAAAGCCCTAGCGTGGCACATACATCCTCTTAAGTAAGACCTGGTTCCATGGGACACCAGTACTGCAACGTTTAGCAATACATTCCAGCACAAAGCACTAACATCACAGAAGTTAAGCAGCAAGCAGAAGTAACTTGAGAGAGGCTAAGTGATTTGCCAACAGATAACACCATGCCTTTGATGCAGAGAGAAGCAGGGCCTGTAACTCTTGGTTTCCCCGACGCACACGTTTAATTAGGGGGTGAGTCCCCAGCGGAAGAGCAAACCCACAAGTGCGGCGCAGCGCTGGGCTGCAGCCTCCCGCGTACCGCGGCCGCCCCTCCCCTGCTCTCTCCTTGAAACGGCTCCCAGCGAAAGGCGGATTCCTTAATTGTGTTATTAGCTGAATTATTAATTGATATGAAAACAGCATTTTACTGGGCATAAAAAGTCATTTGGAAATGAGATAAAACGTTCTCGGCGCTGCCTGCCTCGGAGCAGAGCTGGAGCGAGGGCTCTGACAGCTTGATTATTATGCACATTAGTGCAGTCTGGTAGCTCCCGACACAGAGTGCGGAGTCCCCGAGAACCGTATCCATCAGGCAGCGGCTCCCTCCCTCTTTTTCCTTCTCCAGCTCTTCCCCCTCATTGCCTGCTTTGCATTTATGCCGGAGACCTCAGGGGTAAATTTTTCTTTCTGATCAATCCCAGCTGTCATCACTACAGGGTTGCTAATGAGAGTGGCAGTAGGGGAAATACTATTTTCCCCTTAGCCCCTCATCAGGAAAGACTCCGTGCCTCTTCCCCAAACCCTTTTGAGCTCTAAATGGGAATAGATGCTCTGTTTCCCAAGAAACTCCTTATGGGAAAGGAGCCGCCTGCGTCTCTCTCCGAGCCCTTGGTGTCCCACTGTGGAAGCAGTGGTCTGTGTACCTTCCTCCACAAAATTTTCCACTACCTCCTGTTGGGAGGGCTCTCTCGATGCCCTTTCAGCTTTTGTTCAAAACCCTTTCTTTGGAAAAATACACTTTCCCCGCTTCCCTGACGGATCCTTTCGTTTCCCTCACGGCCAGAGGGAGCCCGCTTCTGCGTATCCCTCTCACCGTGCTCGCGCTCCCTCTGTGCCGCGTCCTGCTTGCGTCACGGGCCTCCTTCGGCCTCCTCTCCCAGGCCGCCAGCCCCCCAGGCTTCGCAGAGCTGCAGCAGCCACCGAGCTGCCTGACAGATGGTACCAATTAATTCTGAGCCTCCATTAAGCAGGCAGAGTGTGTCTGCATTTGTGCAAGGGGAGTGATAACCCCTTGGCAGCCCCTTTCCCTTTCCTTTCTCCAGTCACAAACGGAACGGGAACCTACCCCTCCTGACCCACATCCCTCCCAGATCACAGGAGCTGGCGAACACCGGGGATCAATGCTGTCTCTTATATGCAAACCTTGTAATTTAGCAATAACTACTCAACCACCATTGACCTGCTAATTAATCCATGGATTTTTTGTTGTGCCTTTAATCGTTGGCCTGCTATCTGAGGCGCTTTAGACTGCTCACTCTGCACTGAGCCTAACCAACTAAATGCTACTTCAGTTCCGTAGTAATAAAACACTGAAATATATTGACTCCCTGCCAACTCTCTGGCTCTCTCCCTGCCTCTCTGCGTGCTGGCTGAGTGCTAGCGTGTGAAGGGAATATAGAGAGGGGAAGGCACTAGCCATGAGAGATGAAGTTTGGGACACAGGTAAGAGAAAGCAAGAATTAGTCATCAGTGACAGGTCACCAAAGGCAGCCTCTGATCCCTGCTATAGCCTTACTCTGGCAAGATCCAATCTGCTGTTCTTCTATCCCAAAATGGACACAATATTTGGCTCTAAATATCTGCAGTCATGGTGAATCCTGTTTTCATCCCCAGTCCACTAATGAAGAAAACACTGTCTTCTTGACTATCACTGTCACGCTCACTATACATGTGCTTGAGATTAAAATAAAAGCAGGTGGCATAGGCAAAAAATTAATGTGTATAGTGGAGAGTCTGGAGAGCTACACTTTCTTGCTAGAGCTCTCATCAGGGGATCTCTGTGTAAACATAGATGAATCACCCTGAATGAAGTTTTCTGAAGTGACTCCCACTTTTGTTTCCCTCAACTGATGCCGTTTTTTGGAAGTTGGAAATGGTGATTTCCAGCTCTCCTGACATGAGAAGGAGCTGTGGACATTCAGCCCATTTGGACACTGAGTGGCTGTGAACTGGGCACCCACAGTAATCTGTTGCTAATATGGATCATACTTATGATACAGGTGGAACAGAGATGAAGGAAATAGGGGTAACAGCTTGGGGTTGAAAGCAGAGAAATAGGAGGGGCTGTTATCCCAGTAGAGAAAATTTTCCATCGAAAAGCATTCATTTTCATTTAGTTAGGATCAAAATGGAAGTTCTCTCAGTGGTAGTTGATATTTACCCTCCTACAAAGGAATAGGGTGGAAAGTCGTAAGACTTTCTAGTTACTGTTATAGCTTGCTGTCATTGCTTTCACTGCTGCTGATGAAGTCCTGGAGCTGCTTCTGATTCCCATCTTGCAGATTGCTGTAAACACATACCATACACTACTGCCCTATCCGAGGAGCTCACTGTCTCCCTCCAGGTGAGTGATGGGAAAGATAGAGGTAACAGAAATGAAACAGCGCCTGGGGGCTTGGTGAAGATGAGATAACTCCACATCTGCCGCTCTGCGTGCAGCTCCTGGTCAGTTGTTAGTGGCAGTATGTTGCAGTCTAGCTGTAATGAACTGACCTGAAAATAACCCAGGCAAGCTCTCTGCACCTTCCTGGAGTCAGGGCATTACACAGGTGAATAGAAAGGTGATGCCCTTGAAGAACGTGGGCTCAGTGTGGTCCAAAAAGGAGCTCAAGGGCAGAGCAGCACGTGGTTTTATGCAGCCACACACTCCAATAAGAAAGGGAAGCCCTGGCCTCGTAAGGAAACTCTACTGGGCCCCCACATCGACAGTGCAGTGACACTGTGACAACAATTCAATAGCTCAAGAACTATTCTGCTAATGCACCTGACACTGTAATTCCGGGGCAATGGCAGTACAAAGGCCTCTACTGTCAGCGTAAGCTGTTTGGAAAGCAGTCCTACAGTGGACCTATACTTCTTGATCCTAATGCCACAGTTTCCATGTAAATAGCTAGTGTTCCCAAGCCTGATGCCTTCCCCTGTCCTTTTCTGTTTGTCTCTATAAACAGCAATGCCAGAGCATGTCCGGGGTACAAATAGAATAAGACTTCCCAGCAACAACAGATCACACTGGGAACTCTGCAAGTGCTTGGCAGCAACATTTCTGAGAGTTTCCTTGGGGACTTCCTGGGATCTGGGATTGTCCTGATCTGCCCTCTCTTTTTTAATACTGCAAAAAAAATGTTTCTGAAATGCAGGTCGCCTGGGGTAACTTATGATCTCTTTTACTGCCAGACAACTAGAGCATCTCAGCAATGGACCTCCTGCTGCTCAACGGTACAGGACTTCTGAACAGAAAAGTTCTTTCTGTGCTTCCCCAAAATTGGCTACTGGTAGTTTGGTTGAGAGAGAAGAGGCTGAAAATTGCTTGTTTGAGAGTTGGTGCATCCTGGGTCTGCAGCTAATGCACAGTACATGCAAAATATCTCAGAGAAAGGACATCATCTTGCTGAACAGCTTTGTCACAGTATTGCTTGATGGGAGATAACACAATTAAAAATGTAGCTATAAGCATGAGAAAAAATACTTTCAGATATCTTCTATCTAGTTCTTTTATAAAACAGTTATCACCAGAGAACCATTTCTGTCTTTGCAAAAGGATATGCCTCACAAATAGCTCTGTTTCTAGGCTAGGTGGACATTTAACATACCTAAAATACCTAACGTACTTCAGTGGACAACTGCAAACTGACCTCAGTTTGGAAACACACCGCTTCAAAATGTTCTTCCTGCCGTGCTTATAGGCCCAGTCTCACAGCTGGAAGTTCAAGACCTTGGAGTTTGAATCTATTTCACAGGGGTGTTTTCAGTCTCTGCTACAAGGTCTTCTTGTTTGTGAACTGCCTTGTCCAAGAGTGGAGAACAGACCCGTTGCATCAGCTGGCTGCCCAGGCTCCTGATGCCAGCCCTGGGGACGGATGAATGCCATGGGGTATCTTTAAGCCATTTTTTTGCATTCTGTGAAGCCTGGAAAAAATGTATGGGTGGCTTCCCCTCGCTATTCATAGGAAGGAGGAATAGCTTGCACTGCTGTACCTTCCTGCATCTCCAAATATAAAACAGCTCCTTAACACCAAGTGACTATGATTTGGGTAGGTAAAGAGCACGTATTCTCATGTTTTGCTTGTAAAAATGTTTCTTCAGTCTGAGGAGTAGACCTCAGTACCACCTTTCTGCAGCCTCTTTGGCATTGGCCCTATGAAGATGCTGCCTTCACTATACTCAGGAAGAACATCTCCCTTCATTGACTGACTTATAGAGTCTTATAGCAAATTTGCATTTACATCAGGTTTCCTTTGTGGAAGCTTGGATGGATGAGAACTAAGAGAGTGAGAGGGAGGGAGATGGTAAATTGGTTCAGGAACAAATTGGTTCATGCTCAGACTGATGCGTGACCCCCTCCTCTACTCTTACGAGATCTCTTAAGGCTGTGACAGACAGTCTTAAGTGAAACCTCACTGCCTGGGACATACACAGAGAATAAGAGAGTATGGGGAACAACCTATAAAGAGAAGCAGTAGTTAGATGGGAGCTCAGATAACTTTTCTATCTGTGGTTGCTGTTCAGAAAATCTGTCTAGGCATTTACAAGGCCTCCATCAACAATATAGTATCTGTCACCTTGCACATGAATTTCTGCTCACGAGCCTTCCTGAGAGGCTAGGAAGAACTATTATGGCCAGACAAAAAAAAGGAAACAACAAGATTCAATGACTTCTTCAAAGTCACTAGCAGTGATGGGAATCAAACACAGATTTTCTAAGTCTGACAGCCTAACTATCTTTCCCCATCCATTTTCTTGTACCGGAAAGTAAAGAATGTTTTTTTGTTGTTGTTGTTTTTGTTGTTTTTTTGTTGTTGTTGTTTTT
This sequence comes from Nothocercus julius, assembly GCA_013398735.1. NCBI lineage: Eukaryota > Metazoa > Chordata > Aves > Tinamiformes > Tinamidae > Nothocercus > Nothocercus julius. The sequence continues at coordinate 644,272 of VZSV01000025.1, read as the reverse complement.
TTTTTTTTTCTTAAAGCAGCCCGCTGCCCCCTGTGATTGATTCTCTTCAAGCAACCTAGAGGATGAGTTGGCACATCCCATTTTTGCCAGCCCCTGACAGCTGCCCTGCCCTTTCCTTGTAGCGCACAAAGCCAGAAAGTTTGCATTAGATGGTGCATGACAGAATGACAGCAGCACGGGAATGCCTTCCAAACCTGAAACATCCTCCTGCAAAGGCAGCTTTCAGCATTCAGCAAAGCAAGGGGAAGCTGACAGAGGCTGCTTCAGCAAGAGGGATTTGCCCAATTTCAATTAAGCCTCAGTTGTCGTCTCTATTCAACTGGGTCCCACCTTGTTGACAGCAGATCAGAGCAGCGTGCTCAGGACAAGGTTTGAAACTTCCACCTCCTATGGCAGCAGCAACTTGCCCACAGCATTCCCAGCTATTTGGCCATGCTCTTGCAGCACGAGGAAAAAAATCATCTCAGTTGAAAGACTGGAGAATAGGAAGTAGAGTGGCATTTCCCAGGCGTCCACTCCTCAACTCTTTGTGTCAGGAGGAGGAGATGGTCCTGTTCAGACGAGACAGCCTGAATGACTGATTGCATCTATGCCACTGAAAGATGCTGATGAGAAAAACCCAGGCTCTTGCCTGTCATATTTTCAAACCCCCCAGACGCTGGCTCAGAGCCTTGCCTGTCGCTTTCCTTAAGCCTCTGTTGAGGACGAAGAGTGAAGATCTCTGAGACAGTGTTTAGTGTCACAGACGGTTCGGCAAGAGACAATTTTTCACCCCGTTAAATCGCTCTGCAGAATATTATCTGCTGGTTTTCCCTCTTTTTTTATGATTTTCTTATGATTATCTCCTGCTGTTTCTGTCCTCAGCAGCCAAATAAATAAATAGCAGGATAGCTGTCAGCAGCTTTAGCTGAGTAAGAAGGCTCTGCAGACAACCTTGGTGGGCTAAACCCCACCTGGCCATCAGCAGACCTGCCAGCTAACGTCCCTCTGCTTCCCAGCAGCATCAAAGTGCAGAGTCAGACAGGTCTGTCTAAGGGTTGGAGGGAATTGGGAAGGTGCTGAGAATGCAGCCTCTCTGTTCTCCGCCCACCTTTTCCTGTGCAGACAGGGACATGTCACTGTCTCACCTGCAAAAGATGATGATGATGATACTGATAACAACAACCAGGCAGCAGGGAAGAGCCATGAACATGTTCAACCTCCTCACCTCTGCTTGGAGCACGTTTGTGTCATTGTTCCATTGCACAAATTAGAAAACAAAACACCCTCAGAAAGGTGAAGGGACTTCTGGGCATGGGGGAGGATGTCACAGAAGCAGTCTGCAGCAGAGCCAGGAACAAAACCCAGGGAATCTGAGCACCAGACACTGCTGCTTTCCTCATAAAACCATTCTGCCCTATTAAAGAATGAATACATTCCTCTCATTCTCACGAATCTTTCACCTTCTACCTCCCCTTCATTAACAAACTCCTTCCTCTTTCCTGCCTAGTTCATCAGATAAGTATTATTAGTATGGCAGTAGCATAGAGGTGCCCAACACTTTACATATAAATAAAAAGGCAAGATGCCTACGCTGGGGGATTTAGAATCTGGCCATCTCTTTCACTTGTAGCTCAATATTACCTTCGCTGGCTCATTTTTCTACACTGTTCAGGGATTCTGATCCCTCTGGGGCTATGTTTAATTCATCTCATATGTCTTTCTGAGATCTTTTGCAGGTACTGATCCTGTCTTTTTCATGAGCTCTTCAGTGCTCAGATGTCTGCCTTTTTTCTTCCATATATAGTTTGCTTTCTTCTCCTTCCCCCTCCTCAGATAAAGCTCTTCCTCTGCTCCAGCCTCCATATTTGCTCTTGCTCTCTCATGTCTTTTTTTTCTCCTTTCCATTTTCCACGTACTTTTCTCCTTTTTTTTTACTTGCTGAGCCCTCTTCTCTTTACCCTGACAGAGACTCTTTTCTCTATACTCTCCTTGAGTGTAAAGAGTATACTTATATTCTTCGTGAAAAACCCATACCAGCCTTCCCGTCCAGCTCTACCAGTATCTCTTCTCCCTCCCTGCAGTGCTCTTTGTTAGTCGAGTGTTGGAACTTACAAATAGAGGGGTGCACAAAGTCTTAATAACATAATGGACTTCTTTCTCATAGCAAAATGAGTCAAAGTGACATAGGCAAGTGACTCATTTGCAACACAACCTTTGGAAAATAAGTCCCTAGGACAGTGCACTAGCAATGTCAGGAGCTGCGACAGAGCAATGTTGGCTAATTTTTGGTTAGTGTGAAAATAGTTTAACCCAGCAGTTCCATGTTTGGTTAGCATGACCATTTGAACTTCATTATTTAAAATAAAAAAAAAAACAACTAACCTTTACTTCCTCCCTGTTCCCCCACACTATGCAGTCACATGGGTCAAAAAAGCAAAGGAAGAGGTCAGGTGCCCCATCTATCTACCATGCCATGAACATGAAAATGCCTCACACTTTCAGCTCTCCTCTCAGCAATGCCCAGACCTCAAACTATGGTGCTGATGGGCACAAAAGAAGGTAGCTTCCAGGCTATGTGCTTGGAGAAGGAGGAGTTTCTTACCGTTTTTATGTGGATGGTGTGATTTTAGGTAGCAAAAACACCAACCCACTCGCGGCCATCACAAGAACCAGCTTTTATCTGACAATGCTTTGAGAGCCCAAAGTGTCTGAAGACAGAAAAAGAGGAGCTTCATGTTTTATCCTACTTTCTGATTGTGATCTCTTTCCTAGGACCAGAAAGGAGAGTGAGAGGGTCAACTCAGTTTCTTTGCAGCTATTTTCACAAATTTTTAGGAGCTCTGTCAGCTTGATGCAATCTTCAGCTACTTCTTTCCCTCTAATAGCCATACACCTACTCTCATGGATTTTCTTATGATTAGATAAAAAAGGAGATGTGATCCTGAAACAAAGATAGTCCTCAAGAAAATTTGTAATCAACAGATGACAGCACTATCACATTTCCTAGATCCACTGAATAGTTCAAAGCAGCAACTCTGCAACTGCTCTAAGTTGCACCCGCATGGCTTTGAACTCAAGAAGCTGGGAACCTTTGGAATACTGTCACTTCAGTGGAATATACCCTCATGTTTATAGAGACAATCCTAAGTTTAATTTTAAACCACAAAAAACTTATCATGGTTACTAATCTCGTTTGGGATTCAAGCTGCCCTGATTATTGCTATTACAATATCTAAGAACATTAGAACAATACCTAGTCCTCAAAATGCTGAGTTGATTTTGACCATGACGTAGGAGCTTCCCCAGACACACTCCCAGATATGCTGTCCCCCTTGCTTCTCTTCAACCACTTACTAGTTTGCAGATCAGAGCCTCCCACTGCTTCTGTTCCTAGTCCCACACTCTTCAGCTCTTTTCCTGCAGCTGCAAGAGGCCAGTTCAGGCAAGTCCTATTCTCTTTTCCAAAATCTAGAGCAAAAGAACCACCGCTCCACCTTCCATGAGCAGTCAAAACAAAATTATTACTGCAGTTTTAGTACCTAGGACTGGAGCTTTGCAACTTTTTCTCAGCCCTTCGTCCACCTCAGAGTTTAGAAACACAGGCTACTATATATTGACACGTCAGTTGTTATTCCTGCCCACCACAGTAACATCAAATCTTGGCTGACCAAAGCAAAATGAAAGTTGAGCAAGACAGAATGCTTGCCTTGCTGTAGACACAGAGAGGGACTGAGAAGGATGAGGTGTCAGATTTAAGTGAGACACCGTGAATGGATCAAGGAAGCCCCGTCACTAAATCACAGCCAGCTTTATCATTTCCCCTTGGAGCTACAAGCTATAGTGCAAGCTTCCAAGCTACGGGCCCTAGCTTGGAAGAGGGAGGTCAAGGACAGAAATTTCATGCCTTTTCCTCATTTTAATGTCCGACAGGGAGGCTGATACAGCAGCAGTGTTGAGCTGCCCATTTCTGGCACTTCAGAGGCTGTTGCAGGAGAGAGGCACTGGGGGAATCCCACAAGCAGCAGCAGCCACCAAACTAACAACCCACCCACTGGCACAAAGCTGAGCAAGCTGGGCAGGAGCCCAGGAAGCACAGGACAGCTGCATTCCTGGGTGAGCCAAACTACAGGGAAATGAGGTTTTTGTTGTTGTTTGTTTGTTTGTTTGTTTTTTCATGCAGTCTCCACTTTCCAAACCTTCACCTCCCAACAATCTTTTGCCCCCCATGTAGAATTCAAGCAGAAGTGTCTCCCACAGTAGAATACGCAAAACTATGAAAAAATAGCAAGATCACTGTGTTGAGGGTTGGTCTATGGACAAGAACTGCTGGGGCACTGGGTGCTGTGCAAAAGGAAACAGGGAATATACACTGAAACTATTGTGCTTAGAGAAAGAAAAGGAATTCTTAGACCAGAATGAGGCTGCCAGCACTCTGGAATAACAGCAAAACCATCAGTCCCTTTTGCTGCCATGATTATCAGGCTTATGCATTGTCTAAGTTGCAAGGGAGGTGCTACTTTTCCTAATCCATACTTCCCAAATAACACGAAACTCAGATTGGGCAGCTTTGTGCCCACCTGTATTTCTTCTTCGCCTGCTTTTGCCATGGAGCAACTCAGCAATGGGCTTCGCTTCACCCCTGTGCTGTCCAAGAAGCTTTTGCATGGAAAGAATGCTGCCAAGCACCTCACTCTACAGCAGAAATAGCCCTGAAACACTGACAAAGAGCTTGAACGTGCCTTGTTCACGTAACACCTCGACTGACAGCAATGAGAGCACTGCAGGAGTGCAGTGAGCAGCCTCAGTGCCTACGAGGAGAAATACAACCGCGACACTTGTGAAGCTACAGCTAGAGGGGATTTGATCTGTTCCCTACCACTGCGTTGGCAAATATAATTTACTCCTTGGCAAGCAAAGGACAGGCAATAACATACATTGCCTATCCTGGAGAACAGCAACTTCACCCCTTCAGTTTTTATCTGGGCCTGACTGTGACTTCAGTCGTGTAATCACACCTCTGCTGCTGTGTTCCCATCCCCAGCACTTGTCGTGGGGAGACAGAGAAGGCAACAAGGGTCTCTGGTATAAACCTGGGAAATCAGCATGCTGGTAAAGGCAAAATCCCAAGGCTTTCCCCTGGAGGAGTAAAAGCTGTTTAGAGCAGCGTGTAAATTCACAGCAAGAAGCAATAAAGGTGAGTTTTATACATTCCCATTATTGCTTGTACGTCTTTGCAATAATGTTTATTGACATGTTTGAACAGAGCACAAGCTGCAGTTCAGTTCAACTGCCTGTGAAAATGGGACATTTGTCAAGAAAAAAAACCTTACAGATTCTAGCAGCTCCTCTCTTCCCAGGTATTAGATGGAGAATGCTAGGGGTATGGAAGACTAGGGATTGCCTTGGCTAGCAATCCCTGAGGAGCACATGAGGGGTGGAGCAAGCTCAGAAGATGGATGGGGAGCTGCTTCTTACTTTACATTGACACTCATGCATGGTCTATAAGTATGCATGCACATCAACTACAGAATGCCTGCGAGGCACAAAATTAACCTTGCGTGGCCAGAGGGATGTGCTAGAGAAGTGTCCTGTCTAAAGATGCTTGGCCTGGCTTTAGCCAAGGTCCTTATAAGAATTTCCTCCTGACTTCCTGACACACAGAAATGCCCCTTCTCCTCCTTTCCTCAGAGCCTTATCCTGTGAGGTGAGGAGCCTCTTCTAACTCCTGTGAATTTTAAAGATCTCTGAAGACAGACAGTACATTTTAACTTCATTAAATGCAAAAGACATTCTTCTTCAGGGGGTAGCATGTTGGAACTGAATGCCCCAGATTTCAAAGACACTTGGACTGGGCTCTTAGCTTGGTTCGCTATAGATACAGGAACGACATCAGTCCCGACACACCAAAGCTTTTGGAAGTGAATCCCTCGGCTCAGCCTTAGCCAGCTGATGCTTCTAAACAAATCTACATCTGTGGTTCTGCTTCACCTCTTATCATCCTTTTCACACTGAAAAATTACACTGAAAAATTAATTTGACGTGGATACACTTGTTTCTGCAAAAGCTAAAGTGATCACATAGCTCGTGCGCTTACATCCCTATTCTCCAGCCACCTCTCCCCCAGCCCGTCCCAGGCCCTGGGCTCCCCACACCAGCTCTGCGCTGAGCTGCAGTTACTCCAGCCATAAGTCCTCTCCGTATGCTTTGTTTGGCACCAGTCAAACTAGACCTAGCCCTATGGACCCTTCCCTCCCCAGCATCCTGCAATGTCACTTTTCATTAAGCTTCATAAACCTTTCAAGTGACAATTCTCTCTGCATTCATCGCCGCGCCAGCCCAGGGAATAGGAATGGCCTCTGGTTAACATCACATCACTGTTGTGGCTTTGTTTTTGTGCATGTTGATCAGAAATTACCTGGCTTAGAGAAAGTAATTTAGTGATAAATGATTGCCCGTTCAGAGGTAGCAAGTTTTAGCCATAGCTGCCAGGTATTAATCTATTTGTCAGTCCTTTCAGATCTTCTGTGCTGATGAGTAGTTGTACAGAAAAGGCACAAAAGCTTACAGCTCTGAAAAGTGAAGCCCCCTTTTCTGAGGGCAGAGGACAGAACAAACAATTTATTTCACAACTTTTCAGCTGCATTTCTGAGGAGCTCTAGAAGGAAGGAGTACCAATGGGAAAGGATTAGTGAGGTCCAGGGTTCCAGCTTTGGCCTTCAAAGGGGCTTTTGAACAGGCCTCAAAGCAAGAAAAGCACGGATTTGAGTCTCAAAACTATCTGGGAGTGTCTAGATGAATCACACAGTGGAAACCTGCCAATTCATTAAAAAGTCACAACTGTTGTTACCCTGAACTTTCAACAGGGGCATTCTGACAACGAAATTTCCAGTCATACAGGGACAAAAAGTAAGGCAAGTAGCTGGATTCCTCACAAACTCTAACAGGAGATGGATCGCAGATCCTGCACCAGAGTACCCATCTTAACATTGCTCTCTCTTTTTGGTTCAGTAAATACTTACAAAAAGTGGGGCACCTGCATCACTTCTCTGTCTATTCTTAATTCTCCCAGACCAGGCGACAAGAAGCCAGAAAAACAACAGCAGCTTTCAAACACCAGAAGAAAGAATGTGACCCACCGTCTTTTTTGGCTACGGCATAAAACTGGAGTGACTCATCCCAGCCTCCTTGTTTGAAAGGACGTGGTGCCATTAAGAACCGGCATATACCTCCCAGGGCAAAGTACACCTCTCCAGGTAAAAAAGTGACACCCAGAAATTGAAAGGATGGATTTGATCTCTACACGCAAATACTTCTGAAATTCTACGGCACATCACTTGGTGCATGGACCCAAGTTACACATTTGTGACTCCTAAACAGACAGTGATCACAATATATAGCAAAACTTGGTATTTACAAGCTGTTTCGATCATGTCAGCCAGAACTGAAACTCTAGGATCAACTCCTCAGTGTTGTTCTGGATTCAGCATATTGGTGTAGGCCACCAAAAAAACTCCTAGCTTTGAATGTTTCCCCTGCGGAGAAGCTTTAAGTCCACAGAGAAATCTGAGCCATCCCTTGGGTCCCAAGAAAATACAGTTCAGACAGAGGCTTTGGTGCAAGCCCCTCTCAAAAGAACCAGAACGAACTGTAAGTGCATCCTAACACTGTTTTCATGGGTCAAGGAGAAAAATATATCTTTTTGATGACAGAAAACTTCTGGTCTCTGCTTAGGTAAGACAAAAAGTCTACGTTTTTCCTTTCCCTCCTCTCCTATTGGGCTGCAGTACATTTTTTTCTTGAGCTGTTCAAATTACGGCTCTCCAGCAGTGAGCAACTATCAGAATGTAAACTGTCTTATCAGGCCCTGCAGGTAACAGGGCAGCAAGCAAATGCCATTTTGAAAGCAGACGCTGAATGCAACTGGGAGCCTTCCTCCCCTGCCCACTAAATTCCTCCTCCTCCCCCTACCCCTCTTTCCTCCATCCTCCATATCCTCGTGCTGCTCCCTCTCACAAGCCGTGCAGAGCTCGTAGGTGGGAGCAAAGCCCTTGCTCTTTGCCCTGAGCAGCAGTGCCCGCTTCCTTGGGATGGGGCCTCCATGATGGCCTGGACACGGCTGGGTCTGGTGCCCTGGGGCAAGAAGGGGGCTGGCCAGCTGTTTGCAGCTGGGACTGCCCCCAGGCAGGGCTGGGGATGAGAGGTGATGGGGACAGCGTGCCCCGCAGCCGTGTCCTCACCACCCCTGCAGCTCGTTTCGTCACCCTGCGAGGGCGTCAGCGGGAGCTCGCACGGGCCCCACGCTCCGGAGAGCCGCGGAGAGCCGCTCCGCCCGCAAAGCGGCAGCTCTACACGGCTCCAGCTGCCAGCTACAAGCGGCGCCGGCCGTGCCAAGGCAGCGGCGGCGCGCGCCGCCACTCACGCGGCCGGAGGGCCGCTCCTGCCAGCCTTGCCGGCTCGCGGAGCAGCTGCTCAGCGCCGGGAGCAGATGGCCGCGTGGCACACCTGACGGAGAGCAGCCCTTCCAAGGACGAAGGGGAGGCGGCGCTCGCGGGCGGCGTGGCCAGCCCCACGGCCCGGCCAAGCCGAGACGGGGCAAACATGCCCATCCTTCCCTCTCCCGACCCCTGCGTTGTAAGAAGAGATTTTTTTTTCATGCTGGCATGAATCCGGACAGGTGTCACCGATATCTGTAAATTCACACATCAACCACAATGCCTTTTTTTTTTTTTTTTTGAGCCAGCTGACAAGAACAATCCCAGCACAGCCTTCCCCACAAAGATGCAAGTGTATTTTCCGTGGGAGGATTCAGCAACTTGAACCCCACTCTCCCTCCAGAAGCAGCGGTGCTGGGAAAGGTGCAAGAAGCCCGGCCCGGGGCGCTAAGCGCATTTCAATCGCTGCCTCTCCCAGAAAAAGACACTGACAGAGCACCAGCTGTGGAGCAATCCCAGCTCCAGCTCCTTATCTTCCCATCTCTCCCAGTCGAAAGGAATGGTACAAGAGAACATCGCAGAGCACAAGAGATATAAAACGGCGATTACGCCGCATACAATCCATCCCAGAGAACTGATATGTGAGCGCACATACATTTAAATATTTGAAAAGCATCTTTTACAATGAATATCAAAATGACATACAATCCAAGTCAGAGGAAAATGCCCTTACTTCTCCCTATCTCCCTTTTCTCATTACAGAGATAAATCTTGGGTGCGCCTTTCAGCTGCAGAGGGAGAGTGAATAATATATACATAAAAAAATATATATATGTACGTGTGTGTGAGTATATATGTCTAAAATATATAACAGTAATAATCTCAACAATTGTAAGAGAAGCTTGCTGTGGAATACAGCCAGGCTGGGAGAAGAGAAACATGGGGAAACAGTTGATGCCTCTCTTCCCATCTGTGAAGTGGGAGGGAGAAGATGCCAGGTAGCAAATGTGCCGGTTTCCGTGTACGTATGAGAAAGCGAGAGGGGGGAAGGAGTGGGAAGGACGGTTGCACACATGCAGCAACACTGTTTGCAGTTTGGCAGCCACGGGCAGTCAGCTCTGTCAACAGCAAACACTCAAAAAACTAAGTATAGGTACTGCACCTATCCTGAGATTTTAAATCATGCCATTCGAGAGTATCTTCCTTTTCTTTGTATTCTTGTTTTACAGTGAAACCTGAAATGAACCATGACTGCAGAAGCTCTTCCTTGTTTGCCTTTTTTTTTTTTTTTCCCTCTCCTCTTTCCTTTTAAACAGCCCCAGCTATGACAAGACTCAGTTAGGAGGCTTAACAGCACTAGCAGCACAAGAGTTGCTTTATTCTAGACATCACAGGAAATGTTCTGACTAGGACAGCACATATATCTCCCACAACAACTAGGCAAAGGTGCTTCAACCCTGAATTAAATAATTTGGAGGGCCCCTTTTGGCCCTCAGTTCCAAAGTAATCGGGCCTCTTTGCTAAGCGGAGTTTAGCATCTCTTTGCTTGTCCTTCTGTTTTCTGGAGGCATAAGACACTTGTGGAAACTGCTGTGAAGACCCTACTACCAGCATCGGCGGACATGATGCCACGGATGCTGACCATCGGCTCTGGCAATGGGGCAGGCTGCACCAAAAATCTGTATGCTGGAGGTGAGTCCCTGAGGTACAGTCTTAAAAGAAAAAAAAGGAAAACAAAGAAGGATCTTTTTTTTAAGTAAAGGGATGGGAAGGGAAGCGCCAGTCCTACTCTGACCTTGGAATGAGGAGAGAAGCCGCGTGGTGCGAAGTCCACGCAGGAGAGCCAGGGCAGGGTACAGCTTCTGATGAAATGGTTGTAATTGCCTTACACAGATCACACAGCCAAATCACACTTGCTGGCTAATCCTAAGAGGAGAAGGCGGCTGCAACATCTACCTTAGCCTCTTGCTATATTGACTTCTTGCCCTGGAAACGGTGTGGAAGCCAAGCTAATCCTTGCACCAGAGCCCATCCCAATCACGGTGTGCTCCTTTGAATAAGATAAAGCAGACATGGCTTAAAACATAAAAGCCAAGAGGAGATTTGTCTTGGACTTTCACAGAGAGAGGATTTTATTTCACGGGCTTTGAAGCACTGGTCAAGTGTCAGCTATGACAAGTCTATATTCCCAATATTTATATCTCACAGGGGCTCTTATACCTGAAATTCAAATTAATCTCTGTGATCTGCAATATTAAGATGTAGAGATGCTGTTCTTTTAATTAGGGGGTTATACCTGTATTCCCAACCCTGGTCAGAAACTGAAAGCGTATGCAGCTGTGCAATGATATCTCAGTGATATTCATCCTTCTACTTCCCTCTCTTCCTCTTCTACTGCTATTCCATTCGTGGACTGATTTTTTAATCTATTTTGTGCACAAAAAATGTTCATTTTCTTGCTTTTTTTCTGTCATTCTAGGAACCTCAAAGGTGGGTGCAAGCCATATTTTCAAGCTTTACTCTTTTACCAAATACACCATATTTTAAAGTAAAAGAACTGTGGATTTTCAGAAGCAGAGGCATCTTGTAAAGCACAAATTATCATTGAAGTACAAGACAAAAAAAAATCCAGAGTGAGAAACACTGCTATTGTCTTCAGTTTACAAAAGAAGAAAAAAAAGATACAGATCTGTGAAGTGGCTTGTACAAAGTGTCACAACAAATAAGGAACACTGTGAGAAACACAGCGTAAGTCTCCTGACCCACAAAAATGATTTTCTTACCAGACTAGGCTGTTGCCATAGATGTGCTCTCAGGACTCTGGGCACCCAAGTGAACATTTTTCTGTTCTGTATTTTTCATTTTTAGTCTATATATTCAGTGGATGTCAGGATTTCATACTTGTGTGTCGCCTTGTAGGAAGAGCAGAGTCGCCTATGCGCACAGATGCATTACTGCTTTTACACAGCTTCACAAATGTTTCCATATGTGCACTCAGAGGCAAGGGGCAACGCTTGTGCAATTACAAGCACGTGCAAAGGCAGCTATGTGTGCAGGAGGCAACAGAGTCCATCTACACGCCCTGGATAAGTAATCAGAGCCTGCCCTGGCTGTCTTTCTTATTGCTTGGGCTATGTAAAAAGTGACAGATGCATGCATTTCTCCTCAGCTTTGACTTCTGGGTATAGCAGTGCTTGCATGGACCTAAACGCTGAACAAATGATCAGCCAGCTGCAATGTTACTTTAAGCGTTAGTCTGTGTATTGGCTCTGGGAACAAGCCTGAGAGATGCAGTTGAAACTGGCACAGTCACTTTGAGTACAGGATCTGCATAAATCACTGTCCGGTATATTCATTCCTATTGACAGATTAATTCCTTTCTCAGGTTTTGCTTAAAAGTGTACCACTGAATACTAATAACGGTCCCCAGAGCTGCAGCGATGTCACTCAAGGCAGGGCAAAACACACTAGGGAGGATGACCGAGGGAGGTCTTGATGTGAGTTGCTCCCAGCTGCTCCACATCCCAACACTGGCAGCTGGCAGCAGTGGAGAGAAGGGGACAATTTTGCATACTGGGGAATGGATGGGACTGCAAGAACCTCCAGTTTTGCCAAAAGGAGGCACTAATAAGCATGGAAGATACCTCTTTAACTTCGCCTGAGTAAAGTCTGGAACAGGAAGGCAAATCCTTATATTGCCACAAAACTAGTAGGCAATGCGGCAAGGGCATTGGCCTGAAAGGCAGTGCAGGCAGCAGAGCAGGGAGTTTTTGCAATGTTTCCACCAGCTTCAGCTGATTTCTTGGGTGCATTTTATACTCTGCACCGGAAAAAAAAAAAAGAAAAAGAAATGAAACGCAAAGATATTTTCACTTAATCAAGTCTCCCAGCTAGGGTGTCAGGCACAGAGAAATCGCTTGTCACTCCACTGTTTCCTAGCATGCGCTCGCCGCGCCAAGGAATGGAGGGCAAAGGGATTACAGAATTAAGCGATACCAGTGCAGCAGCCGGAGAGTAGCCAAGATATACCTGTCACTTGGAAGAAAACTCCATTTCATTTCGTGATTTACTAAGAGTGAAGGTTAAAGTGGAGGGGGCCTGGCTAAGTCTTGGGATCTATAAGCAGGCAATGTCAGAACCGTCAAGCCGAGACGGCGCTCACCAGGCAACTTAACCTTTCTCGGAGCAAGGCAGAGCAGCTACGCTGTAATCCCTTGATTCAGGCTTAGGGACACACTCCTATCAGATCTCATCACCACCAGCAAGTTACCAGGCGGGTTGTGGACCTAGCTTCACCCTTGCTCAGACGATGAGACGCGGTGTTTTCAGGAAGTCCTGATACTGTCATTAGCCCTGCACATCTGGAAAAGTGGCTTCAAGTCTCAATGACATCTGCCTAACCCCACTAAGTCTGCAGGGAAATGCTCTTTTATGCTGTGAGATGCCTGTTTGTTTTTTATGGAAGCTAACATCAGGATCATCCTAGCAAGGTCCTGCAGAGCTAAGGATGAAGTGTGACAGCAGTGAAAAGGCCCAGTCCCTCTTCCCTGCCTCTCCCTTCAAAGCAGGCTGCTTCCACCAAGCTATCTTTGCCAACAGGACGGGCAGAAGAGTGGGAGTCAGTAGTGCTGTGTCTGCCTCCACTGATGATGAATGACCCTTAGGGCAAAATCTGTTTCTGCCTGTACACTTTCTTTAGTGAAAACACCTTTTTTTTTCCGCCCCAAACTTGCAAGTCTCTTCTCCACTTGCTCATGTGAAGATATGACAAAGAGCCCTTGGGACAAAGTCCTCAGAAATGACATTCTGTTCTTTTATTTTCTGTGCACACCTCTGTCCTATTTCACCCCATCAGACAGAGGTTTGATGTCTTTCCCTAAGGTACCACCTGCCTTCCTTGCCTGCCTCTCTTCCTCCGCCTGCCCATCCTCCCTGGCTGTAGGCTGCCTAAAATGGGTCGGTCAAAACCAACTCACGTTACCTTCTTTGCAAATGATTGCAACACTTTTGTTCAATTTTCATTCAGCTTTCTCCCTGCTTTTTGAATCTTGCTGCCTTCCATGTCACTCGTCTGTTCACTAGATCTGAAAGCTCAGAAGGGCAAGTGATGAGTTCCTGCCACAACGTGCCAAACAGCAACTTCACTGAAAAAGAGAGCATCCGAATGAAAATCTGAAGTTTGCAGCTAGCTGAACCCAACTCCAGAACTGAATGTCTCCGGCCTTTTAAGAAAATTCTAGTTCCATTGCCATTTCTGTATTTCCATTTGTAGCAAGTCTAAATAGAGCATTTTTAAAATATGTGGGTATGTTTTCTCCAAGATGTTACAGCCTGCTTTGCTTATATCTACTTTATACTGGCCTGTCTTTAGATGTCTCTTTTAACTAGGTATACTTGAAGGCAAATTAATCCTCAAGTGCCATGAATCAATGCCATATAATTTCATACTGCAGTGGCAACCATGGACTCCACAGATACTTTCAGGTTCTTTATCTGTTGGACATCTTTATTCTTTTTAAATGTGTCCTGTCGTAAAATCAACTGCCCCTTAATGATATTGGATGCCCTTCCTCTTGCCCCGCTCCAGTACCAACAGAGCTCTGCCTTTTACCTCAGCACCCTGTTCCCATCTTTGCATGGCTCAGATTCCTCACACTTCTGCTGGTTATCCATTTAATAAACGGATTTGAAGGTGACCTAAACACTATTTTGGTCCACACAGCTGCCGACTACCTCTTGGCTAGAGGGATCACAGCACACGTGATGCTGGGAAAACAGTAACAACAACTCACCCCCTGTTAAACAGTTACCAACCCAGTTCTGCTTTGCCTCTTCTCCAAAAGAACATGTGCCGCTCACACCTACTGCCCGAGTTCAGGACAGTAGCCAGTATCGTCTTCCACCAACAAGCTGTACCTTGCTCCTCACTAGAAGCTCACACGCTAAGCAGCACCCTGCTCGCACACGAGCCACAGGCTGCGCCTATCCCATGCAATGTGCATATTCTGCCGTTAAGCAAAGGCTTTCCACATCAGTTTGATCTTCTGCTAGCTCACAGTTTTTCCCTATTTCCCTCCCCCACACTAGCCTCTGTGTTTTCTTCTATTCAGACTAGGTCTTTGAAAACTTTAAAATCCATTAATGCACAATTGCCTTTGCTCTCTTTTCTGCTTTTCAATGTCTTCCCCCGCAGTTTCTTTCACCAGCCTTTTCCCCCTGTCTTCTTCATTCTACTTGTGTGCATCTCAGCTTATCCCCACTGCAACCATTTCATCCCTCTGATACTTCTTGCCTATGCCTTTCTGCTTGCAAGCTCCTCTATCAGTCTTGTGCTTTTCTCTTCCTCTAATCTATACCGAATAGTCTTTTCTTTGCCGTTTTAACTGAAATAAATGAAGACTATGTCCATAAATGTAAGTGAAAAGCACCTCCCTGGATATTTTTAAATCTTCCAAAACAAGTCCCAAGGCTCAGTGAAATTTGCCTAGAAATAGCTATTTTATTTGCCTAGAAATAGCTATACAAAGAAGCTTGCACCAGTTTGAGACAGAGTTAGTGCTTCACACATCAGGAGGTATTTGACTATTCTACCTTTTTCTCTAAACAGTGGCACTAAAATACCACTTAGAATCCCTTCCTTGCCCTTCTGTGAGTAGGGATGGGCCCAATGTCACACAGAGGTGAAGGGCAAACTCAGACCAACCAATATACAGCCCTTCTGATTTGGCCAGTACAATACAGAGCTTCTCTGTATTAATCTCCTTCTCTTATACACCCAACAATGCATAATTTATCTTATTTACGCTGAAGGGAAACTGCTGAGACCTTGCAGTTTAGATACAGACTCGTATGGCCAATCACCGCCTTTGGACGCAAAGCACAGCCAGTCTTGGTGGTTTTGCCTCAGCCTTTGCCCGCAGGCAACTTGAAAATCAAGGAGCTAAGCCAGGCTCTGAATAAACCACAACAGAAAGAAGAGAGGAGGTGGCTAAATGTGGCATGTATCTTGACAAAAGGAATGACTAGGGAATTATAAAGCAGAAAGCTTAGCTTTGGTTCGCAGAAACTATCTGGGACAAATAATCACAGTACTTTTAAACACTTGGAAGATATCAAGGAGATGAGCAGAAACAACATGGATGTGTCAGGGAAAATCATGTCAAGCCAATCTAAATTTCATTACTGAAAGGGTAACAGGTCTTGTAGACAGTAGAGAAACATTTCTGTCATCTATCTTGTAACAGGTCTTGCGGACAGCAGAGAAGCACTTCTGTCATCTATCTTGACCTTAGTAAGCTTTCTGACACTCTTTCTCATGACATTCTTACAACTGAGCTCAGAAAATAGGGTCTAGATGAATGTGCTATACAATGGCTACAAAACCTGATGGAAAACAGTACTCCAAAAGTAGTTATCCGTGCTTCACTGTCAAAATGCAAGGATACACCAGGTGGGGTTCTGCAGGGATCTGCTCACAGTCTGGTGATATTCAATATTTTCATTAATGACCAGGATAAAGCCTGTTTATTAAATCTACAGATGATAGCAAGCTGAGAAAGGCTGCACATGGAAGGCAAGGTATGGCATACAAAATGATCTCAACATATTTATAACAAAAACTGATAAAAAGTAGAATGAAATTCAATATGGACATGCACGAAGTACTGCACCTAGGCAGGAATAACAGACTTCACACATACACGATGGAGAACAACGAGGTAGTTAGCAGCCTTGCAGCAAAGGGAGTTACAGTAGAAGGAGAAGTAGCTACAGTAAAGCAAAAATTTAACATGAATCACCAGTGCTCTGCTATGAAGGAAAAGGCAAACACTGTGCAACCATATTTAAACAGACCTGCGCTCTGCAAATCACAGAAACTAACCTTCTGCTTTAGCTAACCAATAGCACGGGTCAGATCTGACAACGACCACGCCACTATGTATCCTGCTTACTGGGCAGTGGCATGGGCTAAAAGCTTGCTTTCCACATCCCTAAACACGTCAGCTCATGATGTGGGCAGTGATTTACTTTCTGGCATCACTGGGAACGGACCCACCAAAGTAAGGAGCTACAGCAGCGGATACCTATATAGAGATCCTGGCTGCAAGAAAGGATGAAATCTTGGAGGAAAGGTCATTGTTCCCAATAAAGAGGTATCAAAAGGAAAAGTTAGGAAATTGCAGAGCTTGTCAAAATGGTAAGCATAACTGATGAGCTGAAAGGACACACAGGTTCCTGCCTTTTCTCTCCGTTCTGCGGTAGGAATATGAATGTCTGTCCCAGCATATGAAAGTTATGAATACGAATGGAAGAGAAGAATCTAACTGAGGAAGAAACAGCACCAAAAAAACCAAAATGAAGGCTCAGGGTAAAGGACTACTTAACTCAGAATGTGACATGCCATATAAAATTCTCACCAAGAAAAAGCAAGATGCCTGATTGCCTGGCACATGCAAAACAATCACAGATTAGACTCCTGAAAATATGCCTGTCTGTAAACATGCATGCCTTCTAGTGAAAGGAACTGCTGATTTGTAAGGCCATTTCATTCTCTGTGATGCTCTGAATTTCTTCTGATTTCCTCTCGTGGAGTCTCCAGATGGTGTCCTTGCTAAAATGGATGCTCAGTGCCCCTTTGGACCTTCACACGGTTAAGCATTTAGCATTGCCACATTGAGAAACACCTTTTACAATTCAATCTGATCTTTCCCTAGGATTACTGGAAGCACCTACTCCTGCTCTACTGAAAATGTTAGACTGCAATAAACGATTTCACTGTAAGAGGTTTTAACTGTCATAGGCATCAAAATAGCTTTGCAATGGTTATGAGTAGATTTAACGCCGAAGTTTGACAGGCCCATGTGCTCGACAGCACACCGAATGATTTGGTAATAATAGTGTGCATTGCTCCCCAGGGGACCCCAGCATGAAGATGCACAGACGTTTAGTGCTCACAGCCCCGTCCCCAGAAACAGGGAGGCATCTCGCTGCCTCAGCCCCGTGTGGACAGGGAACCAGCTTTTCTTGCAGATCCCATTGTTACCATCAGTGAGGAAAGGCACGGGGGGTGATCACGCTTCATTTCCGGAGGTATCGGACAAGGCTCCCCCCATTCAGTCACCTGGCTACTACAGAGGGTGGTTTATGCCACTTGCTGGCATTAAAAATACAACCCTGTGGCAACCGAGATAAGAAGCTAGGTGTGCCAGGGCACACTATCAGAGCAGCGAGACACATGGCCCACATCTAATACTGGGCAAGGGCCCAAACAGCTGGCTCACACCTGCACTACAGGCAGCAACACCTCCTGTACGCAGAGCCCATGATGCCGTGACAAGGCTCTGAAACGGGCTCAGGAAATAAAGGAAGGCATTTCCACTAGACCTCTGCCCTTAACGTAGAGCCCAGAATACTGAGAAGCCTATTTGATTTGGAAAGATAAAAAAGAACGTGATTCTGTGGTGAAACAGGGTTATTCCGTGCTTGGTAAATGCAACAGGTGCAGACGTTTGGCTCGCTTTCTCAGAGAGCACAGCATTTACAGCTGGAGAGGTTTCTTCAAAAGAGCTGGGATCTCATTCAGAAAACAAACCCAGTGCCCAGGTTTTCCAAACAGAACTCAGCATGCAGGGAGAGAGCACGTGTGCAAAACCGGACTTATTACAAGACCACTACGCATCCTAAAATCTCCTGTGGGTAGTAGTAGGTGTACAATATTCACACGCAGATGCTTTGAAATTCCTCCCAGGCTCTCTAGAACACAAGTAGGACTCCCAGTCACTTTAGCAGCTGACTTCACATGTGCAGGATGCACAAAATAAATATTTCTTCTTTTTAAAAACTAAAATGTAGTTAAAATATTTTCTAGAAAGACTAATTCACGCAGTGAAAACTTTTTAAGGTGAGGCTTTGGAAGTGAACACTTACACATTTCTCATCCCACATAAATATCAGTAAACTTCTTCCTTAGCAACAGAATATCATTTTCTCCTCCATATAGAACTATAACAAATCCTTCTGCTCTTCCCAACTCCCCGGCCACGGAAAAACCTATCCCAAAAGGTATTGTATTACTTCTTTTTGTAGCTGCTTTTCCAATTTTTTTAGTAGGGAATGCTAAGCTTTTGCTTGACTAAGACAAAACATATTCCTGTGCTAGTAAAGTAGTCTGGTTTTCCAAGTTTCCTCCATCTGAACTGACAAGCACTTCAAACCATGAGTCTTTCAATGCAGTAAACTTAAAATAAATCAGCAGTACACGTGAACTCACGGAGTGTCTACAACACGTGACAAGAGTGAAATCCCAGATATATTTCCTACCATATCGCAAAACTCATTCTGACAGCTGATACAGCCTTTAAAATAATTGTGTCCGCAAGAGCGCTAGTAGGTCTGTCCTGGCAAAAAGCAGATTTTGCCTGGACAACTCCCAAGTGCAGAAGGACTATCCTCCTTTCATATCTTCCCAATTGCTCCCAAGGTTTATAAATATATACACTTCTATTTTACCCTGACTTCTACCCAAAAATCGCAAGCAATTTGGGCAAAGGTGAAGAATTCTTAGTGAGAGAATTCCTCCAACTTCAAAATAATCTTGATAAGACCATTAGTTAATGTGAGTCCAAAAACATGTAAGGACTCTGCAAAAAAGTGAGCAATGACATATGGAGCCAAGAAAGATTGAAATAAATGCATCTAAAACATTACTGAATTGTTTTAACATTTCTATGAATACAAAAGCTTAGATCAGACGACGATAACCCAGAAGGTATAAGCGAATACCACAAACCTCAGCAGGGGACTGGAAGACTCCCTTTCCAAATGAGAAAATCTTCATATTATTAGCTTTTCATCCTGTGCTGTCATAAGATATCAGAAGCTTAAATTTATCATTGTCCCCAAAGGGAATCTCTCTAGGAAACTTTTGGTGAAAAATACACATTTAGAGTTTAAAAAAACAACGAACAAAACAAACAAACAAAATCCCCTTTTATTTTTGGCAGGCAGATCTGGCCTTATTTAACACAGGTATGACTGTTTGAAGTATATCGTGAGTTTGGAATTAGTATTTTTGATCCATGAGTTGGCAAGGAAGAAAATGGACTCCTGAGATCTCCTCCAGCCTTCCACTTTTGAGATTCTAGAATTGGATTGATGCCCAGGCAAATGAATTACTGGATGCAATGCAGGTTACACACTCCAGTGTAGATAATGAATGTTGTTGGCTTTTTTTTTTTAATAATTTATATATATATAAATGTGTCTGTGTGCCTTTGAAATTATCTTATGGATTTAACCTCCATACACGTTTATGTGAAAGCCAGGAAGAGAAAGAGAGAAAGAAATTTAAAAAGTGAGTGTTTGCATTTATACTCACAAATCCTATGTAAAGGTTTCTCTCTCCTCACTCCAGACTTGACACAGTTTTTACTGCCCACAGACCCAGTAAGGTACTTGATACTTGCCTTCTGGAAAGGCACAGGTTTCTTTCAGGTGTGTGCTAGACCGTGCCATGTCCCCTACAGGAAGCCCGTAGACAGTAATCCCTTAAATGCTTTAACTGTAGGAGGAAAACCCAGAGTGACAGGGAAGGATGGAGGTAAGAGAAGGAAGGAAGAGAAAATGTGAAGAGAAATATCAAAGAGATAAAGGCACTTCTTTCCTAACCCTTTAACCCTCCAAGAGCCAAGTGGTCAGGGGATTTTTTGGCTTTTCACTTATTTATTTAATATATAACAAAGATATCAGCTGTGGGCTAACACAAAACACATGCAAGTTCTGTTCTTCCACCTCCCTTGAGGAAGCAGCTGAAGTCGGTGGGAATTTTTCCTACTCTGCTTTAGAAGAACAGGCCCTGTGGTTGTGATTTACAACATGAGACAGTGAAGAAGTATTGATGGGAAAAGAAGGCAAAGAGCCTGCAGGACAAGTCCTCCCCTGGCCCCCCATACATATACACACCTAGAATATACATCTACAACTCAGCAGACACCAATCTCTAAAAAGCTTCTTAAATGTATGTACTAAATCAGGGTTGAGAGGAACTGCCAAGCATGCTGGCACTCTGGGAAAATTGAGATCCTGGCCTAAATTCTGCTTTCAAGGTATAATCTCAGAAGTATTCATCCACCAAAGGAAAAAAAAAAATAGTTCCACAGGAGCCGGAGGGAGGCGAGGAGGTAACACAACAGCACTGCAGAAAGAACAGCAGCTGCACAGTGTGGGTAATTTCATTTTATTTCCCCACTGGGAAATCTCCTTCAAAGCCAACATTTGCTAAGGGTTAGAGCAGGAGGACTTGGTAAATTGCTACTTCCAATCCTCTCCAGCATGGTGCTTCCCAGTGGCCAGTGAGCCCTCAGGAAAGGCCGTAATGTGCAACACGTCACGGCTGCTCCACGGTCAGCCTTCCTGAAGGACGTTTGTCAGCGCTGCGGCACCGGGCCGGAAGGATAAGAGGATGTGGGACAACACATCCACGTCCACATCCCCAGGAGGATGGAGCCCAGCACAGTTCAGGCCAGGAATGCATTGAGGAGGGGACAAAACACGTGTCCTGGGGCTGCTCACCAAGCTTCACCACTGCTCCTACATCCCATGAGGTGACCGTGCAGTCAAAGGCCAGGGCTGGGGACATGCACCTGCATGCGGTATCTCTCTCTCTCCATTTAGCAGGCAGAAATCATCCCCAATTTCCAATTCTGGGTCTAGCAACCCCCTCTGAGAGAGGAGAACATGGACGAAAACCACTGGCTGGGGTCCATGGTGAACTCCTCTACCTGCCACCAAGGGCTCCTCTGCTCCTTGGTGCCCCCTCCTTTGCCCAGACCCAAATGTCCATCCAGCCACTTAAACAAACTTCCCAAGGAGCAAGATACGTGTGGCCCTTGGTGTAGCCCTTGGTGTGTGGCCCTGGTACAGTTCTCAGACACCAAGCCCTTCACCACCACTCTGAGTCCTACTGCTGTATCACAGCAACGACTCTTCTGCGATCAGAAGAGGTGGGAAGATGCTTGCATTATTTATGAAAGCAAAGAAGATAATTTCATTGCAATTATAAGAGTACTTCTTTTCTATCAGCTGGACACTGTCGCACAAGGAGAATTAACTGCCATTAGAAAGTGGGGTGGTGGTTGATGGGAAGGCCGTACAAAACTCTTGTGGATGCTGCACACCCTTAGGAAAAGCAAGAGGAGCTAAGGAACCGGCCAAATACCCTAGATGGAGAGGAACGGCTTAGCTGAAGCTAGTGGTGCGACGGAGCAAATGAACTAACAGGCAGCACTCGCAGAGCAGTTTCCACACAGTTAGCACTGGAAGCCCTGCTTGGTGGAGCACAGCGCAGCGGGGAGAGCTCCTGGCCCTTTCCTTCCCCCTTCCTCTTGAGGAGGATCTTTCCTCAGAGAGAAGCGTTCCTGCCTTTCCTAGGATTTAAGCATCTACTCTGTTTCCCTTGGGGAATACAAGCACAGAGAGCACGAGGCGCCCAAGACACAACAGCATGCCTGCGTACTGCACGGAGAGCACGCGCTGGCTTTGTCTAGACTTCGCAAGTGTTTTAACTCACGTTAATTGCTCCCCAATTAGCTGGAGTTAGCTAGCACATTTGTAAACACTAGTCTAGACACTCCACAAACATTTGTTCTAAGACACATATGTAAAATGGTTAAGTGGATGCTCAGGCAATTAGGTATAATCTTATTACTTCCCTTTCTTGCATCTCCTTTTCACCCTTTGCAGGAGCATACACCAGACCTATATTGGCAGGTCTTTTTTTTTTTTTCAAAAGGCACTACAGAGGTAAACCTTAGGGCTATCACATGCAAAAGCCTGATAAGGTACTGTTAGTTTCCAGTCAACTTTCAAAGACAGAGTATGGTATGGTTTTATAACAGCAGACGTTTAACGCACACAGAATACCCTAAGTAGGTGTAAAACCATTCCGAGTATCTCAATTTTGATTTATATTCTCTTTAAAAAATCATTAGGCAGTAGATTTTCTGGTGTTCATTATACAGACAGACCCCTTCACCCCCTTTCCTGCAGCTATATATCAAAATGGAAGGTTTCAACTTGACATTCACACTTCTGTTACTTTAGCACGCACTGCAACACGTTCCCCTCTGATTTTCTTTCAGAGATGCTTTATCAGTCTTTATATATGATCATAATATGGAGCATATATCAATAGGATTCTTCAGAGCTGGAGGAGAATTGCAATCTCTGAGCACTTTCAGAATCACACTAGCAAAAAAAGCAAGTTGGAGTTTTCCAAATCTAGCAGCATATCCAACCCTTGGGTTAACAGAAATCTGTACTTTGTACCCAAAGCAGAATACATAGGCCACAATGACCCCCTTTTACAACCACACACAGAATCCCAGAATGGTTGAGGTTGGAAGGAACCTCTAGAGACCATCCAGTCCAACCCCCCTGCTCCAGCAGGGACACCCAGAGCACGGGGCACAGGGTGGCAGCCAGGCAGGTTTGGAAGATCTCCAGAGAAGGAGCCTGCACAGCCTCTCTGGGCAGCCTGTGCCAGGGCTCTGGCACCCTCACAGGACAGAAGCTCTTCCTCACATGGAGATGGGACTGCCTGTGTTTCAACTTGTACCCATTACCACTTGTCCTGTCACTGGCCACCACTGAGAAGAGTTTGGCCCCATCTTCTTTACATTTTCCCCTCAAGTATTTGTACATATTGATCAGATCCTCCCTCAATCTTCTCTTCTCCCACCACTCACTAAGAGACCTCCCTACGTAACTGTAAAGTTAATTCAGTCACCACGTCACCAGACTTCAGTCTCCTTCCAAGTCTTTCCAGATCAAATGACCAGTCTTGTTTTCTACACCTCTGAGTAGCTCAAAGCCAGCTAAGTTCCTCATCAAACTTCCAACAAAACTCCAAATCACCCCCTGCCTATCATTGGGCTAAATGGAGAGAAGCAACATCAAACACTACAGAATGTGGGAGTTACCTGTTTGTGCTGTACCTTAATTAAAAATAGTTTTGGGGTCCTGACATGAATGTTTGTGGCATGTTCTCTAGGGGCGATTACAAAAAATATTATGGCAATATTATGAGCAAAATTAAGAATCTGTATCCTGAAAGCTGTTCTGACTCTTCAATTTGTGTTTTTTTACTTTCTTACAGGCAGAAGATAGGAGTTTTCAAAATTATTCACAGAAATTTCATAATATTTTCCTTCTGGGTGAAAAATGGAGGCAGCATTTTAATATTCCCATCATCAAATATTTCAGTCTTATTTCTTGAAATGACCTGAATTGCTTAATTTCGAGCTGGTTTAGAGTTAGGATGCATTTTCCTTTTGTCTGAGGAAAGCCAGAGCAGAGTTCAATACCTCCATTCTTTGCTACAGACTGTACTACGTAGATCATATCTCCCATGATTTAACTCTGCTTTGTCACAAGCAAAGCACTATTATGTACTGTTTTGTTCTCTTCTCCAAGTCGAGCTGCCTGGAGAAGAAGGCTGAAATGAAAACCCCCTCCTCAAGCTAATACAGCAAAAGGAAAATATCTTTTTTTAAAAAACTTTTTTTTTAAGATTAATTAGAATTTTAAAATTTCAAGCCTATTAAAAACAAACAAAAAGACTTGTGTATTTTTGCCTGACTCAAAACTTCACTTGAAATACTCTGTTTTCATTTTCCTGATAACAAAGAAGGGGAAAAAAAAGGTTGTGAAATTGTTTTTTGCACCCAGATAAAAAAAAAAAAAAACTACTTTAGCTTTAGCTATCTCAAGGCGCTTGGCAAGCAGTTCATCTGAGTTAAAGCAGAACGATCTGCAGCCTAGATATGCTCTGCAGCACACGCCAATTTTAGCAATCAGAAATCACTTAACTTATTTGCAGTTATTTGGTGCTCAGGGAAGATGCCAGTCAGAGCACCTCGGAGGTGACACACTTGGGCTTTCGGTGGGCCGGATGAGCACTGAGCATCGGCAGGTGAGCACTGTCCTGCCTTATAGCTGCTGAGGGTGCAGGGTAGTTATGACAGGACCGTCCTACAGATATCCAATGGGAGGATGAGAGGCCAGGTCTATGCTCTAAAGAAAAGAAGGGGGAAAGAAAGTGTGTTTTAACCTCATGGCAACTGTCAGAAGTCATCTCAACTGGAAGAACATTGCACTGATAGTGTACTTCGGTTTTACCACAAGATAAACTTGGTGATGTCAGCCCCAGGCTCAGCTAACACAGGTTGACCTGACCTAGATTACTCCACAGAAGAACAAAACAAACAAACAAAACCCCCCTGCAAAGCAGCCTGACTTTAAAAGGCACAGATGTAATTTCACAAAAGTAACAATATTCCCTTCAGACGATAACAAGTGCCTCCTTTCCCACATCATACTCAAATCTGTGACTCAGATGACAAAATCTCCCCACTGCTTTCTCAAAACGTTATGCAGCACTGGATTCCCTGCACCAAGTCAGCAAGCACCAGGATCATCTCTGCTAGTTTCTCTGCCAGCTCACCAGGACGAGTGACACATCCTACATCTCCTAGGTTCCCTGGGCAGGAACCAGATGACAAATACTGAGCCCACGCACACAAAAAGCCACTGTGCTATACTCCACAAGGTTTAAAGGAATGCAGTGTCTGGAACTAGTGATCTTAGAAAATAGAAATTCTCATCAGAGGAGTAAAAAACGCAGCCTGATTATACCCTGAAACATGCTGCGCTTGGCCCAGCACATAGCTCGGGTGTGGGAGTCTGAATGTAGCTTTTGGGAACAAACAGCAGCTCTTCCATTTACATCTATTAATCCATGGAAGTAGAGCAGGTATAATCATTTGCCAGACTTGTTTGCATAATGAGGAACTCTCAGGAGAGACTTCTTGGAGAGACGTTGCCATTAAAGCATGGTGTTACCACCGCTTTTCTACCTGCTCCCCAGCTCCCCCCACATAAACCCAGGCATTTAAAACACGAAGTTCCTGCAAGTGCCCCTTGGAACAACCAAGGCAGGAGCTTGTCTGCAGCCTGCGCTGTGGGTTTTCGCATGCCCTGCACCCGTGCACATCCAGCTTCGCTCAGTCAGTTGCCTGCATTATTCCCTTACATTTGCTCACATTATTCCCTTGTCACTTGTTCACTTCCTCCCTAAGCACAGGATGCAGGTGCTGAAGTGGGCAGGAATTATGCCCAGACAGTTCTTGGCTGGTGGGAAACTATCACTGTCTTAACCCTTTCTCACCAGAAAGGGGCAGAAGGAGATTGGGCCACATGGGGGTGAGAAGAATTAAGAGATGGGGGGGACTGAATTAAGAGATAAAATGACAGGCAAACTCTCTAGTTTGGTACATAAAACCATCTCCACCCTCCTGCAGAAACATAGGGAAGGAAAGTGTCAGAAAGTAAGAAGGTTTTGAAAGAAGCAGTCAAGACTTCCAAACTATCACTACAGCCTCCCTTGAACCTGAGTGGTGGCAACATAGGGAGCAGGAGGAGCTGCCGTGCGGCTGGGAATTCCAGTGGGGAGCTGTGGGCCTCCCCATGATTGATGGCTCTCCTCTCTCTCAGCAGGACGTGGCGGCCCAGAGCCCTTTGAGACTCAGCAGAGGGAGCCAGACCAGAGGCTGTGTGCTCAGACAGCCTAAATAATGGCCTCTGATGGGTTCAGCAGTGTCGAAAGAGCCTGAAAAATAGCTCAGGAAGCCACTCTTCCCCCTCCGCCACCCCTTCCACTGACTCAGATGTATGTCAGGGCTGGAAGTGCCAGGAAGCCTCTCCCTTTGGGGCCGGCAGTGCTAGGGAAGGGAACCCCCTCAAGTGAGTCTCCCCGGCTTCTCCATTTGTTTTCATTTTGTCACCAGACGTTTCTACTTAAGCTGCTTGGAAGGATATCTCAATAACAACCCTGCTGGGCTCAAGGAGACAGAGGCTGACAATGAGTGCGACTTGCTCCTTTCTCCTGAACTTCTCCGCTGGTGCCGAGCACCCCGGCACCCTGTGAGGGAGCCTGGGAGAGGCAGGCGTGCCCAGGGGCTCTCCTGCCGTCTTCCTCCATCCCCTGAACCACCTCTGCTGATGATGGAAATGGAGCTGTTCGTGAATCACAGGCACTAGCAGGCAAACCGTCACCGACAGCTCAGCAGCTCTGCTGCTACGCTGGTCCCAGCGTGGCCTGAAGAGATGGACTGCTCCCCTCAGGCTGTTTGGACTGCAGAGCAAAGAAATTAACACTAAAACACAGGTTCCCAAACACCATACCCTCAACCTCGGCTGCAGCTCCCTTGCATCTGGGTGGCTGTGTGGTTTTAGTGCAAGGTCCTTGCTTCTGCACGCTCTAGATATGCCAGACTTTGGTTTGAAAGGTGCAAACATGCTCCAGAAAGAAAATGCCAACACAGCGCAGGCCTCTGGGGTGCCTCTGACCACACGCAGCCTGAACTAGGTACCTTAGATAGTGTTGCTGGAGCTTCTCTGCGCGACGCTGCGACGCTGCATTGCACACAAGACAGATGGCACCTGAGCTACCCTTACTGATAGCCGCCACAAGGCAGTCTTTAGCTGTGGTACCTGAAGGTTGGCTTAAGGTCAGAGATGCAAATAAGCATCTCTCCTTTCTACTACACTGTCAAGGAAGAAGCTGTTGACATTTACACAAGGCTGCTGCATGACTACCGGCAGGAATGGGAGGTTTTCCCTGTGCGACTCACGAATGGGATTGCAGGATCTACCGCCATGACATCCAGGCTTTATTGACAGCTCTGCTACAGGCAGCTGTGCAGCTCGAGATACTTCGTCTGTCCTTGCCTCAATTTCCCTTGCATAGAGTTCGTCTTTGCAGAGAGTTGTACTGTCCTTGAGCAGCACATGCCAGACAAGCGCTGGTTACTGTCGCTGGTGCCACACTGGCAGCCGGTGTGTGGCTTGCACGGCTGAGTACAGTCAGGCTGTATGGGGCCCGTAGTGCCCTGCATCAGTGTCTGTGTCAGGCTGTGTGTGCTAGGAAATGCCTGTCTGTGCTACCCCAGTGCAGCCTGCACAGAGCTGTATGCAGCTGTCACGTTGTCTCTGGAGACGCTTGCCTCTTCTGTCACGTTCCTAAGTGTGCTCAGTGATATGTATGCACACACTGGGCATGGATGGCTCTAAGTGGTTGGCATATTTAGATCTGGCTACTCTCTGTACAGCTCTCTGTATGCACACACAAGAATTGGGTCAGGTCTGTTTCCTCTTTTACGTGGCCTCTCACAAAATCCCAATATCCTGTACGCAAAGTCACCTTTGCAGGTTGTTCTGCAAGCCCCTGATTGAAACATCTGCTTCTCTCCCTGCTTTGCTGAGTGAGGAGAGCATCCACAGAAAGAAATGGAAGAGGCCATTAGCGTATTCTCCAAGGGAGAACCCTCGAACAGCTCAGAAAAGGCAGTGCCAAGAGAAGAACACCACAAAACGAGAGCAAGCCAAGGAAAGAGACAGATGGGGCCAGCTCCACTCCAGTTCTGGGCTGCCTCTGCTGCACCGTGCACTTAATATTCGTACAAGGTCTAATTTATAAACCCAGCTCGTGTTTATAAACTCTGCTGTCCTAATGGAAATGAAAACATTAATACAACCCGAGGATTCTTCACTTTCCAGGTTTTAATTAAAATCATAGGCGTTAAGAAGCAAGAGTGTCTTCGTGGAATACAAGTCTAATGAAGTATTTCCTCACACAGCACAAATCTCTGTGTGCAGTCCCAGCTCACTGGCACCGGGTGCCTGAATCACCGACCCCTCTGGTACCAGAAGTTCGCACCTTGAAAATTAGAAAAACAAATTATGCTGCAATTTGTTTCAAATAAATGTAGGTGCCAAAATGAAACTGGAAAAATAATACCAAGTAGAGGAAAGGAAACCCCAACAACCTAGCACATCCATGAAACATGACATCTCAATTGGCTTACTAGAGGCAACCATAACTGCGTAACATGCCTGCTAGCGGGAACTGAATGGGAATGGGGAGAGGATATAGATGGGAGAGGTAGCAAAGGAAGCGAGATGGAGGGAAAAAGCACCAAAGAGGGGAAAAATGACTGAGGAGGCTAAAGCATGAGAAAGTACGGACTACAGTGAGGTAGGTGGAAATGTAAACGCACAAAAATTGCAGATGGAATCACAGAGACCTGTTCCATTTGTCTCTCCCTGGACTGAAAGAAAGGAACCAAGATGGAGCAACCTACATGCACAGACATGAACAAAGAGACTGAACCTTGGCAGGTGAAAAGTCAGCTGATTGTCAACACGGAGGGCAAGAACCCCACCGGCTGCCGAGTGAAGCCAAGTAAAAGTGATCTCACTCCACCATCATTCTCTAAAGGAAACATGTGCGCACTCCTGGTCCACTCCAGGGCTGCTTTTTACCCCAGTGCATAACCATGTCTTATCTTGTTGTGAGAAGCACACACAAAGAGAAGGAGGAAAGCCTGAAAAATTAGGACAACATGAAAGCTACATAGAGCAATGTAGAAATGTGAGGGCCCTCAAAGGAGAGAGGGGCATCTAACCTCCCTGGTCCCAGACTCAGTGCATCTCAAGGAAGAGTGCTGGGCTCTCAGCACCTCTTCAGCTCCTCAGCCAATCAACTGTGAACATCTGTGGTGCTGGTTTCTTTTCAGATGCCTCTGGCTAAATGTGAGGGAGCTAGAAATGGACTTCAGTCAGAGAACTGTGTATAGGGACCAGCACTTCTTTCAGGACTCTGAAAGTTTCCACCAGCCAAACCTTGGCTTGATCTTATTTTCAGAAGGAACACACATTGCATCATACTGAATCAGGAGGCTGCCTGTCCCATATTCCTTTCAGCTTAGGCTAAGTCCATTTGCTTTACAATTTCATATGATGTCCTTACCTACTTAATTCTGTATCATGGTGAGATTTAAACCAGCAAAAGGCTACTTTTTCTTTTTACCTTTTGTTCTTCTTCTTTAGCACTTGTCACCTTGGGAGACAATGAAATGCAAAAACACATCTGCAGGAAAATATGATACAGAATCAAAGGAGCTGGAGCAATCATGTCCTTGGCTCTACATTCTGGGGTCGTTTCGTGAGGCAGAAACAACGGAAGAGAGATGCTTCATTTCCTCACCGAGCATCGCTCAAGACCTAAATATGCTTCATTCAATCCCTAATCTAGCCAGTAATGTCCAGCTAAACATAGAAACATGTCTTTTTTTCTGACTCCTGTGCTTCCCAGAGACAGTGAGATTCATAGCAGGAAACTCATGACAAGTCATGGAGAGGACTGAAAAAATGGAAAGACTCCTATCAGCCTCAGGTGAAGTTTCATGTGAGTGTCTTTTCTGTCAAAGGGGAAAGCAGCTTGCTAGTAAATCCACCAAGGCATAACTGCAGGCTGGCAGAAACAGAAAGAGTATTCTATGTCCACCTGTCAGCACCACCACCGTGAGCTACTATGTCTTCAGCTAAAACAAATCCCCAGGCTCACCTGAACCTGTTCCGGGAGCAGGAGGATCTGGAGCTCAGGCACTTGGGAAGCAAGAGAAACAAGCAGAGGAACCAGCAGTGTATTTAAGAGGGAAGCATGCTTTCTGGCTCTTTCAGGCTGCTATACGCAGTGCTAATGAGGCCAAAAAGGGAATCGAAGCATCACTGAGCTTCACAAATTGTTTCCTAGTTACTGGTCTGGTGGGGGCAACTCATACTTTTATTGGGCTACTCCTTTGGTCAAGGTCTGCTCAGTTTGTACTATTTCTGTCACGGTAATAAAGGGGAGGCTTTAGCATCATTTAAAAATGCAACACTGCAGAATCAAATGGAGATGACCTTGCATATCTGGGGGCTATAAATCAGCCAATGGAAAGGAACACTATGCAGCACTAAGAGGAACAGGCACAAATACGTGCACTTACATTTACTTTCCAGTTACTTGACTAATGATTTGTATTTTTACATCACCTTCGCTTAGAAGATCTCAAAGGTCTTTACAGTAAATAGAAAGAAAGAGGGGGCAGGAGGGAAGCTGCGGTTCTCCACTACACATACCTGTGTTCACAGCTCTCACTCCCAGCTGGCTACACTATTTGACACCAGCTGGAGCCTGCTGGAGGACTGTCATTTACATGGGCATAAAGTGAAAGTAAAACACAGGAAACCAAAATTCTCAGTTCAAAACATTTCTCCCTTCAAGTGGCACAAGTATCTTTCACTGACTTTGTACAAACACAGATAAGCCCCAGGGGAAAGAGGGGAGAATCAGGCCAAATCCCATGTCCTACTTTAGTTTTTTTTCTGGGGCATTGACTTTCACATCAGTACAATGAAGGATAGGACATAAGAAAGGTCTTCAAAAATTGGTCCATTTGCCTTACAAACAAATTCTTACAATACACCTAGAGAGCAGCTAAATATTCTACCCTGGTAGTTGCTGTAATACCTGAGCACAGTTAACACTGTTATTGCTCCTCTCAGGTTGGTAATAGGCAAGCAGAAACACAGCAAGATGAAAATCATATTTAACATTATGAAAGTCATGGAGGCCAATGCAGTCCTTCCAGGCTGGTCCAAGTGTATCAGAGAACAAAAGATGCCAAGAAGTGACCCAGCCAGGATCACAGTCACAAGGCAGTAGCAGTACTCTGGACAGCCTTTCATCCCCAGTATTAACACAGGCACAAAACAAACTGCTAATGTTGACACCATGATAGTTCAAAAACATTTTCAAACCTAGGAGTAGGGATCTCTCTACTAATTTGATAAATCTCAGTTATATATATTTTTAAATAGTCTCCGACTCCCTCTTCTATACATGACTATGAAACATCCAACATACACACTTCAGCTTTCCCTCTGGTAGGTGAGGATAAAAAAGAAAAGGAACAAAACAAGACGTTTGATTTTGACAGTATCTATCCTGGCATCTCATGCCACTACTTGAGAGAGCTAATGGAGAGTGATCACAGTGCCAAAGGAACAGGAGCAGACAGAAAGAGCTGTTAAGAAATCAGAATACGCTGCAAATGCAGCTAGACAAGCGATTAGAAATCTCACCTCCTACCTACCAGAAATCGGTGGCTAAGTTCCTACTGCACTTGAGCACAACAGGGCCAGACCTTGCCTGTGTTTGAGATGCCCAAGCTTCCAGAGGAACCTGGGTGTTGCTTTGCCAGCACAGCTACATTTTGATTTTGCATGTGCTGATTCGAGGGCAGGGGATGGTTATGGGATACCCCTCAAATCCTGGCCAAACTGAAAACATTGAGAAGGCAAGCTAATACCAGGCTGTGATGCTTTCCTGAGTAGCTGTGTGTTTGTGGATGTATGAACATAAAAAGGATGAAAAGGACAACCCCAAACTGGAAGGCTAGTACTACCAGAGCAGGAATAACCCCGGGCACCAGGACAGATTAGGGGTTGACCTGCTGGGAAGCAGCTCCCTGGAGAGGGATTGGGGAGTCCTGGTTGACAAGTTACCCAAGAGGCAGCAATGTGCCCTCGGGGCCAAGAAGGCCAAGGGGCTCCTGGCCTGCATGAGGAGGAGTGTGGCCAGCAGGTGGAGGGAGGGGATCCTGCCCCTCTGCTCAGCTCTGGTGAGGCCGCACCTGGAGTACTGGGTGCAGTTCTGGGCTCCCCAGTGCAAGAAGGACATGGAGCTTCTAGAAAGGGTCCAGCGTAGAGTGACAAAGATGATTAAGGGACTGGAGCATCTATTGTATGAGGAAAGACTGAGCAAGCTGGGCCTGTTTAGCCTGGAGAAGAGAAGACTGAGAGGAGATCTGATTAACATGTTCAAGTACCTGAGGGGAGAATGTAAAGAGGATGGGGCCAACATCTTCTCGGTGGTGGCCAGTGACAGGACAAGGGGTAATGGGTACAAGTTGAAACACAGGCAGTCCCATCTCCATGTGAGGAAGAGCTTCTTTCCTGTGAGGGTGCCAGAGCCCTGGCACAGGCTGCCCACAGAGGCTGTGGAGGCTCCTTCTCTGGAGATCTTCCCAACCCGCCTGGCTGCCACCCTGTGCCCCGTGCTCTGGGTGTCCCTGCTGGAGCAGGGGGGTTGGACTAGATGATCTCTAGAGGTCCCTTCCAACCTCAATCATTCTGTGATTCTTACACCAATGCCTATCTGTCTATTTTAATAAATGTTCCTGGTAGCACCTACCTGGCACACATTTGAGCAGTCAGTAGTACAATCAAACTTTATCCTAAATCAGGAGGACTGGAACAGTGAGCTCTGTAGAAATGATGCAATCATCCTTCTCCCAAAACACAGGCCCTGTCAGTAGCAGATGGACAGATGGCTAACAGAAGCAGACAAGAAAACATGCTGGGTTTGCCCCATCTCCCCTTCTCCATTTTGCTCTCTTTGCCACTATCTAGGTAGAGCAGACCAGGTTGACAGCAACACTTGGGCGCCCTTTGTAGGCCACAGAGCTCCCCTGGGGGGCAGATGGAAAAATGCAAAGGTTCATCAGCCATCTTAGAGATGCTACAAGATAACTGATGAGCTGCTGGCACTATGAGACAATGCTCTGTCTCTCTCTGGCTCCCATTTGTTATCTTTGATCTGTCCCTGTTTCTACCTTAGTGTGTGTCTCTCCACACTGAATCAGTGGTGATGGATGCTAACCCTTGCTCCTTCCTGTGGGCATCTAACTGTACTACCTCTCATTTGTTGTGGGGTCTCCATCTATTCCCCAGTCAATCCTTCACTGTGCAGTGCTGCTGCTGGGACAAGGTGGGAACCAGGCTCATGGAGGCCAGCTTGTGACACAGATAATTAGAGGAGAATAGGCACAGAGGGGAATGTCATCTCCCTGCACTACAGAAACCTGGACACTGCCCTCCTTTGTTCGTACCTCAGCTCTTTGTCTGCTCCTCCTAAACAGATCTGCTCTTGGTGCTGCAAAACACAAGCTGGCTTGGGATGTGAGATGAGAAAGCCTATGTTTCACTCCAGCCGAAGCAAGCGAGCTTTACTGCCTGTTACTGCTCCTTGCCCCACCTCGTACAGGAGGAAAGGCCTGGTCCAAGCCCTCGCAATCTCATCTCAATGGTGCCTTACCTTTACAGGCTCCCTGGTGTCCCTCCCTCCCCTCAGCTCCCAGGCATGGCTCACCACCAGACACAGTGTTGCCTTGCTCTCTTCTCCCTACTGCAAGGCCAGGGAAATTCTTCCCAACCCCTTTCCTCTCTAGAGTGTCCTCCTCATAAAATGCATGTCAAAACTGCAATAGGCACCAATAATTTGCATCAGAGATGAGGGAAGCAATTAGGATCGAGCAGAGCAACGAAGCAGGCCTATTCTGCTGAGGCTGTAGGTCCTTTTTAGGCAAGAAAGGCTGCTCTTCGGTGGAAACTTTGTACGCCTCCCCCGCCAAAGACTCCCTTCAAGTGTCAAATGGTGCAAGAGTGTGGAGAGTAAGTTGAGACATTGGCAAAATGCAACCTCAGGTAACTATTTGTTATCCTGGGAGAGCAGCATTCACTCAACAGAGTTGAGACTTCACCCTGTTCCCTTCACTCACTGTACCCCAAGAGACAGCATCTGCATGAGGTCCCTCTCAGAAAAGTGGCATAGGAAAACCATGTGAACACTGTCACTCTGTCACTGCCCCAAGGACACAAATGTTTGGTTAAGTCTGGGCATTTCACCCTTTATCAATACTAAAATTTAACAAGAAATGTGTACAATAAAGGCTTATGTCTTAGGCCTTTTTCTTATTAATCCTATTAGACTTGTCTTTATGAGCTCTCCGAGTTCCTTTTACTCCCTCCGGGGCTTGGCTGCAAATGAGATTTTGCATCTCAGTGTAAAATAACCCGAACATTTTTCTATAAAATTAAATAAAAATCCTCCATCCTGGCAGTACATGCCCAGAATCCAATTTCTGGAGTCCGCATCCTACCAAGTGCTTTGTTTTCTCAACTTCCCTTAGCTTTGGGAGGATGTTTTCTCTCTTTCAGACTTTGCCTTGATATGTAAAAAAAAAAAAAAAAAAAAAAAAGACCGAACTTTCAAAAGTTCAGAGGATCAAGATACAGAAAATGTAAGACTAAACTGCAAAGACATCTCCATTCTCCAGTATGTAAAGTGATAATAGCAATAGTCATAAGCTGCAGTGCAGGGCCAGCTCAGTTTGTGGATGTTTAATAGCTCCATGATATCTTCTTCCAATTAATGATACCCACCAGTTTATTATTATGGCTACATACCATCTATGTAAGTATTTAAGACTTCTTCTGAACCTGACAAAATCTTGCCATCTGGTTTCCAAGAATATGTAATATCTGCTTTTTGCCTAACAGGCAACCTACTCTTTGTTTAACAGGAGTGCCTGAAGAACTAAAGCCAAGTTCAGAGTCCACTGGCGCCAAATATGTGTATATATACAGTGAGGAAACTGGACCTGCTCCCAAAGAGCTTACTCTAATGACAAACAAAAATAAAACGAAAAGTGTGTTACAATTCTTAATGCTACCTAGATTTAGTAAGGCAGAGTGGAATGGCCAGAAATGAAGAATAATGGATGAGGAGAGTTAATAGCACCACTTCCCAGAGCTACGACTGCTTTGAAATTCATCTTTCAGAAGAAAGTGTTTTGTAGAAAGTAATTCCTACTATATTAATGGGAGGGAGGGCAGGATTTTTTACTGTAGTAAGTTTGAACTGGTTTTGTACTCTGACATTATCATTACCTTTAATCTGTAAAATCTAAACCCATGCTACCAATTCTCCTGTACCACTCATAGTTTGAAGCCTTTAATACCCAATATAGCAGGAAGACATGAGATGCAAGAAGAAAAGAAATTCAAGCCCAACTTGCAGGGCTGTCAAGGAACACTGACCTCACCTAGCTAAGCTCCTGCTCAAGGAAGAGTCTGAGAACCCTTTCCAGCAGGTTTCCTCCTGCACAAGAGTATTCCTGTTCAGCCTCTGCCAATACACCGCTGTTTACCATAAAAGTTGACATTTAGATGTGAAAAATGCAGGAAGGAAAGGGATGATTTAAAAATAAAATGTAATTTACATTAATTACGCTGTTACATAGGATGCTCTGCAAAAACATTAGCAAGTGAGATCATGTCAGCAAAGCACAAGATGTGTGGTATGGAAGACTTTCACGTTCCCAAGTCAGAAAGCTGTGGCTTCCTGCTGCTACTCGTTTCTTGACCAATCAATGTTTCATAAAGACTTCTAGGATACAATCAAAGTACTTCTGCAGCCCTAATGTCTGCAGTATATGAATAGGAAACCAGTGATCAGGTACTGATATATAAAACAATCCTGTCATAGTGCTATGGAACAAAGCGTGGCAAAACAGCCAAACCAAAGCCTTCCAAAGCCCAGCACCATGCCGTCATCTGTGGCCACCCTTCATTTCACCTCCAAATCCAGAAATTACTGTGAAGGAGATGACCACAGTTCCAGTCCAATGTCCAATTCACAATATAGGACGTACTCCTCCCACCTGTGCACGCATTTTTAGTCCATAGCAGGCTTCATTTTATGCAAAGCTGACCAAGCTTAGAGCAGTCTTGAAGACAACCATTTCAGTAATCCCACAGTGAATGTTAAGATACATAATTTAATATATAATTTAACACATAATTGCGTATTTTGGAGGCACATAAACAAACATCTGCAGCCCCATCTTTTCAACCAGGTTTCCTCCAATGTCTATGCTCAAATTTGGGTGCAAAGTCACTGCCATCAGAGGGTCTAGAACACACACACACACACCCCAAAAGAAAGCTAACAAGTAGATCTGACACTAATATTTCAATAATATTCACTGAACCTCAAAGATGAGCTTCAGTTATTCTCTTTTTCCCTTTTTTTTTCCCCTCCACCTTGTTTTGCTTTACAAAACTACTCACCATCAATCTATCTAAGCCACTTCACTGACCACAGGGGCCGGGCAGCTGAGGACTGTGATTATTTGTCAAAGCTTTTATTTGGGGAAAAAACTGACAGAAGTAATTCAACAAACTGTTTGACAAATATATTTGAAAATTGTTAGGCTACCTCTGTTAACCAGATGAATAATGTGAAATGATATGAGGTGAATAATTTATTACCAAATATGGGGAAAAAATAACACTGTATAAATTATTGAATTAATATTATTTGACAAGTGCTTGCCCTTCCCTGAAGTGCAGCTTTCCCTGCGATGCAGCACAGCAGCTGTTTAAAAGCAACAATAGTTTAAGGCAGCAAATGAAGAAGAATTGTAAGTGCTGAGGGAGTATGAGATCAGGCAGACTGTAATTATCCAGATTGGAATCTGGTTGAAAAACAGGCATAAGATAAACACACTCTTATAAAATCTATCATACCATAATGACCACAAGTGGTACCGATATCTTTTCTTCATTTTCATCCAAAATGCTTATTACTACCCAAAATATAATTCCTTTCCACTTTGCTTGTGGAACACCTTCTCTTCCTACTACTTGAAAGCAGCAACCCAGCATCCTAGTACAGCACAAAGGTTCATTACTGACCATAACACTTGGAAATTAAAGAAAATAGCCAGACTGGGCAAAATGCAAGCCAAACTAAATACATCTTCCTGCGCATTGTGAGCTCCAGCTTTATCTTTTGTTCACCAGGACACGAGTCACCTCTGTTCAGGACTGAGAGACATCTAGTGGCTGGACTTCTCACTTGCAAAGAGTTATAGCAATATATCTGTGGATTTGGGACCAGCGCTTGGTACAACAGCACACGAGCAGCCTGGTAAAGTCTCACGAAGGATGGACCCTGCCCACCTGTGATTAATTTATGAGAACTGATGGAAACTCAGTAGTTGCAAATTTAGTGTCTTGTGAGGCAGTTCTTATTTTGGCTGGACCGAGAAAAACTGAAAAATCATGAATATTCACAACGGCCAGAGCTCAGCTACAGAGGCATTAGCTCATAGTTTTTATGTGGCCGGGATGAGTTAGGAGTGAAGGAAACTCTGCTTTCCTTCATATATATTTCCTTCATTAGTCTTATGGCCGGCAGCATGCTCTTACTCAATGCCATGGAAAAGTACCCTGTATGGCTATTAGTGTGCCTCCAGGAGTTGTTACTTTAAAGACACTACCAGTCCCTTTCAAAAGGGCAAGTCATAACTGTGACACCTTCAGAAGATTTGCTTCTAGTATCTAAGCGCGGGAGCTGAGCTCACCCTAAGTACTGCAAGAATTATTTGGGGAATTTATGCGCCTGGGTCTCGCCTCTCGGTCACTTGCAAGGAAACGCAGAGCTGCGCAGAAAACAAAATTTACAAATCTCTGTCACCCTATGGGAACGTTGTGATACTCCCAATTTACACACACACTTTGGATGTGTAAATATTTCAGAGCTGCAGTTTAAGGGCACCAGTGATTTGCACAGCACCATATATCACTGCTACCCAGAGAGCACAGAGCTACTGAAAGTAGCGCTCGAGTCAGAGGTGGATTAACATTAGCATCTCAACCCACACAACTAGAAGTTTAATTGTTTATGTACATTATGGCAACTGATTTAAAATCTATATTTGCACGCACTGAGATGGCCTCTACTCATTAATAAATTAGACACTTGCAAACCACTGAGGCTGTGAGTTGGCTTTCTCATTTACCAGCATCTCAGTATCAGCTTGCCCTGATACTGAGGCAAAAGCTGTTGGAAGAGCAAAGCTTAGCTAAATGCTCCTCAACACCCCGTAGGTTGTGGATGTCCACATCCCATTTGCCCTGACACTCTTCATACCACGCCTGTTTGCAGGCTAAAGACTTCTGTCCTGAGGGTTATTAGCCCAATACCTTTTGCCAACCCTGAATTCAATCATTTAAATGAGTTTAAGGATAAAGGTTAGTTTTTCCAAGAGGAAGCTGGAAACCTCCAGCAGTACAGTCTTGGGGGCAAAGAGCCACACAGCGAGAGTGCTGCCATCACCGCCTCTCTCAAGGGTCCCTTCTGTCACCAGCTCTCCATGATCATAACTCTCTTGCTCCCCTGCACACAAATGATGAAATATTAGAGGCTCTGATCTCTGCTTCATTAAATACGGAATATTCTCACTCTACCCTGACCTGCGCTAGGGCCAGTTTAAGGAGCAATCTGTCATGAGATCATTAATACAAAGACTTGCTCAGAGGGCAAAGATGTTCATCCAAAATTAATTTCTTAACCTTTTTGGGAAGGAATTGGGAGAGGGTGTTTTATCTTACCTATCCAGAGGGATCATTATACACTGCCACACCAGGCCACGATGGCAGCGCCGCGCAGAGATGTTGCCTCCCCAGTGCTCCCAGTGATATCCAGCACTGCGTGAGCAGGAACCTCAGAGGTCAGCAGGCAGAGACCAAGCCAAAGGTCAGAAGCAAACTGGAGGGAATATAGCTTGAATAGGCCAGAGACACGGGCCCTGTAACTGCAGTCCGGCAAAGGATAATGCGAGGACGCTGTAGAAAACCATGCCTGGAAGCAGGAGAGAGACTGAGAAGATGGGTCTTTGCCACCCTTTCAGGGCACAAGCAGATCCCAGTGTCAGACACAATAAACTTGGAAGACACAATAAACATGTCACATGAGTGACAAAACACGGTTTTGCTTGCAGTATTGCTCATAATCTTTTGGGGAGAAGGCCCATTCCTTAATATACCGAGTTAACTGTGCCTGGTGTCAGAGTGAAATCTTGGACTTCCTCCTGTCCTCCTCTCCATCTCTTCTCCCTCAAAGGGGTTTAATGACAAGAAATGCTTTTAGCCTGATGGTAAGAGCAAGTTATAAGGGTGGATGCAGACTGAGAAAGAGAGAAAGGAAATCTCCAAGATGCACGTTGTCTATCCTAATAGTATGCAATCTACGGAGACTGCTGCAGAAAAGGGAAGAATAATAAAATCATTGAATTTTCTCATCCCGTGTCGCTGTCAAATCCCATTAAATTCACTCCAGGTAAAAGGTGCATTATCAACAGTGCTAAAACTACACTACACATCGGGGTTACCATAAACAAATGAAAGAAGATGAGTGTGGGAGACAAATCACAAATCATCATCTTCCCAGAACAGCTGCAGGGATATATGTATTGGGAGTGAGGTGCTATTCCTGAGGACATATAAAAGCTATATCATGTTAGGACTGGAGCTTGGCATTAACCCTCTCATTACTGATTCTTCCATAACTACTGACTCTGCTGCTGCTTTTGAGGCTAATGTGCCTTTATACCTAATGAGATATAGACAACTGGATTAGTATGGGATTTAGGGAACAGGGTGTGGACCAGGTGATATGACAGTGAACAACTAAATTTAATATGGCAGCTTGATCCATTATGTGTTATATTCCAAGAAAAGCCTATGCGGGAACTTGAAACCTGGACTGGATCTTATGTCAAAGTAAACTGCACTCCAGAAGTGTCACATCTGGGCCATAAAATTAGGACATTTTTACATTTTTTTTCGGTCACTAAACACATGGCTTCAGCTTATGAACATGGAGAGCCCTCATTAGAAGTCATCCTGATCCTAAGCCTTAAATAAAAATTGAGTCTGCTGATGATTATTGCTCCTCTTCAAGAAATGGCTGGATGAAATCAAAGACATTTTGCACAGATAACCTTTTACAGGTTCTCTGAAACATGTCTGTGTTCTCTCCTTGATCTTATTAAGGTTTAACTTCATACCTACAAATACACACACAGATGCACAAAAGCACAGCCAAGAGGTCTGACTTAACACCCACTTAAGGCACATTTTTGCTTTTTTGAAGACATCATATCTCTCTCCTCATCCCAGATGTGTTTAAAGGACGAAGAATCCTACATGGCCCACAGAAAGTCTCTACAAACTGACTGCAAGTTGCACAGGGTAGTGTGGAGTGGGAGAAATCGCAGGAGCAGGTATGCAAAGCTACTGCGTGCTAGCTGTTCTCAGCTCTAACCAGATGGACATTTATTGAGTCACACTGAGGGTCCTCAATAGGACCCTCAATTCATACTCAGATCTCTGTGTGCTACTGGCCAGCCCAGGACTCCCACACTCCTCTCACTTCAGAAACATAGACGTTGCCTAAAGGCATTTTGCTCTTCGCTCCATCTCTGAGTTGAGTAAATTTTGGCTAAATGAAGACCTAGGGCTTATCTCGATGGGATTATCACAGATCATAATCAGCTGGCTACATGGCCTAGGTCAGCTGCCTTATCCCAAATTGCTGAAAAGTAAGGCCACAGTAAAAGATGTAGAAAAGCTGGGTTTATGTATTACTGACGAGCAGGGCCATCCATATGCACTACTGTCAGAGGAGCAGGAGTACATGATATGACTAAGGCTTGTCAGCTGGTGTCCCCAGCTGCACCAAGGCCTGTTCTCTGCTCATGCTCATCTGCACCTTAGGACAAACTTGCTCACTAGAGCTGAAGCAAGTTTTGGTGCCTCATCCCCAGGGGAACTGCAGAGACTGTAAGAAGTGTAAAGACTCTCTTATGCTTCCTGAGGCTAAAAAAGGGAAAAATAAAGGACTGATACAGGGAGAACATACTCCATCTGATACTAAGTTGCCCTGATAGATTTGTCTTTGAATATCACTGGCCTGATCCTACCACCTCTCCAAAGATTTAGGAGCTCTAAGAGGGACACTGCATGTAGCTGTTCCAAGAACCAAAGAGAAATCTTTACAGAGACAGGTTTTATGATCATTCCCAATTTATCTAGCATACGGAGCAACATTCAGGGTGCCACATCTCCCAGCTGGTGGACAGACACTACAGTAGCTGTGACCAACTGGCCACAGTCCTTAGGCCTGGCAGACCAGGCTTCTGCATGAGCGTGGCTTGCCTGCTTCCAAGGCTGAGCCTTAGAGCACCTCATCCAAGCCCTGGCAACCATGCCAGCTGAACCACAGAGCATACTGTCCCCTGGCCAAGCCACGGTGGGAAGACGTGCCAAAGTTTGGAGCAGAGCACCTGCCAGCCAAGAGGATCTTATCCCCAGGCTAGCCATTTTTCCCTAATGATCTTACTTCCTAGTGAGATGGGAGGAAGAACAGATGGCCTTTGTGCTCAGAGTCCAGGCCAAGGGTCCAGAAGGATGTGGGAACCTCTTTTCTGCAGCCCCTCGAAGCTGAGCACACCTATGTGGAGCAACACAGCAAGCAATGCATGAGGCGCCCTGGAGCTGGCTCCAAGCGGGCTGGGCTCCCCACGGCACAGGGGCTATGAGCTCACTTCCCAGAAGCAACACAACTGCCTGGGTACAGCAGGAGGCCCAGACTAATGAGCCCAGCTCAAAAACAACCTTTGTTCAGTGCTGGCTTGGAGATCCCTCCACGGTTTTGCCTAGATGCCTTTCAATACTACATCTTTTGTAACAGGAGGAATGACGGAGCACGATCTGCTTTCAAACACTGCTTTGAGAGCCAGGAAAGAGTTGCGTGGCTTCCACTCTGCCTAGGAAAAAGTGTCCAGTGATGCTGAGGAAGAGGACAGAGGGGTTGCTTGCACACGTGCAGCATCGAGAAGTCGGCATATAGATGAACAAGCTCCATAGGCAACAAGCGCTAAGCACTAAACCAGCCTGTAGGCTGGTTTTCATGTAATTGCTTTGCCCATTTGCAATTGTATGTTAATTTGTAGCTACTTTCTGCCCAAAATGTGACTCTGCTATCACTCCTATAGTATTACAGCTAAAGACATGATTTTATTTCCAGACAGGCTTGTCACTTAGAAAACACTA
Source organism: Nothocercus julius (assembly GCA_013398735.1). Classification (NCBI taxonomy): domain Eukaryota; kingdom Metazoa; phylum Chordata; class Aves; order Tinamiformes; family Tinamidae; genus Nothocercus; species Nothocercus julius. The sequence continues at coordinate 602,171 of VZSV01000025.1, read as the reverse complement.
ATGCCCCACTTTGGCAAGATGATTATTAAGTAGTACTCTGACTTTATAATATACCAAATGTCCACATGGTTACAGACTGATAACACGCAACCAGCAGTGGCATTGATTAAGTGCCGCTGGCCATCTCACTTCTGGAGCAGCAATACTATAGCCCACCAGCAGCCACAATACAGGAACAATTAATAATAATGCTTAATCTTGCTATTTAATGGACAGGAGAAAATCTCCCTCCCCCTGGGCCTTCCTCCTCCCCTCTGTTGACTCCTAAGAGGGAGCAACACTGCCGAGACCCAACGCCTGGGGAGTCTGGAGGTCAGCTTGCTGACACAGCAATAAATAGCTCTGCGAGCTGCACATGTATCAGGAGGAAATAGGGAGACCAAGGTGGCCAAGCACTCTAAAAACCTGTTACACAGAGGCCACAACAAGACCAGAGGGCCTGAGCATGAAGAAGCAGGCAAGTGGCTGTCATGCAAAATACTGATACCGTGCATGGACGTATCCCCCATCTGCACAGGCTGTGTGAAAAGTGTTTGCCCTTAGTTGTTGGTTTTAGGGAACAGTAAGAGGCAAATGATGTCTTACTTTATTGCACGAAACAGCTCTGAAATCATGGCATCTTTGTTTCTACATCCTCTGCCTTCGCTTCCGCGTACTGACAGCTTCAAGCAGTGAGAAATCCTCGGCCTGACATCTCAAAACCAAGAAAGTGAGCTTTCTGAATGTGAGTTTTGTTTGCCTTTGTTTGTTTGTTTTGTTTTCTTCTTTGAATTATTTAGGTCGTACTTTCAGGCTTTTTTTATCAAAACATTTTAGTCCAAATCTGTTTCCAAGCCTGACCCCATGCCCAAATAACGAAAAATAAAAAATCATCTTCTCACTCACATACCTACAGGTGCTGAGGCTTGAAAATAAACATGGAAGGACTACCGACTTCTGCTAAAATTGTGAGTCAACAGTGAAATGTTTCCAAAATCTCTGTCTGAGCACTGAGATTTTGGCAATTCTCTGTATGAAACACATAATGCTTTATTGTGCTGTACTTTAATTTTTCATGCTGCTTTCCTCTCCTCATTAAAGCTATTCACAGGGAAAACCTCTGGATGCTCTTTGTATATGAGGGAACAAAACGTCCTCTCCCACGGAGGCAGAATACAGGATTATAAAAGCTAGAAGGCCCAAAGTGCCATCTAATTCTAAAATAACAGGGAGTTTTACCTCTACTTATCTCTCATAATCCTGAGCTATTTGTCCTCAAGATGAAATGAAAGATATATCCCATCACCTCTACTGCAGGCAAATATCATAGCTTGGAAAGCTATATATTAGCAAGTTGGGAGATTCCTTGACAGAGATGCGGATCAAAGCAAGGGAACAGTGATGAAGAATTTTGTTTATTCTCCTCCTCAAAACACACTAGGTCTGAAACATGTGATAGCCCCTAATGATCTGTGTAGCTGTAGGAACAGCAAGAATTACGGAGGCAAACAAACCTCACACCTCAGGAAGAACAGTGATTTCCAGAGGGTTCAAGAAGGGTTTCTAGCAACCATGCCATCACGGAGCAGCACAACTACTTGCTGCACAACTTCTTCCCTACCAGACAGCTCTACCCGGAGCCCTTGGCAGGAGGCTGTGCCAATAAATATATTTTCTATTGGCATGATATTGCTTTCTTCTGAAATATGGTGTATTTGGCCATTAGAGAAGGCAGAGCCTGATCTTCTATGTCAAATCCTGCTCTCCCATGAAAAATGAAGGAGCTACTTTCTCCCAGCTAGGCAGCCTGCAGTGTTGTTGCAAGGAAGAGGCAGCATGCAGGATACGCTTTGCTCTGGCAACAGCTCTTCCCTACAGTAACAGAGAGGAGTGAACTGGAGAACAAAAAGGGGGCAGAAGAGACATAGGCCTACTTGCCCACCGAAACAGCTGAGTATTTTAATTTTAGCTTTCTCATCAGCCTTGACACAAATATTATAGCATCAGTTCAATCATAATGAGTGGTGCATTTGATATTTACAGATATTAGATGAGGAACAAAAGTGCAGGACTTTGCAGTAGCCTCCAAATGCATAGGTGCACGGTTTGGACCCAAGCCTTAGGTTCAAGAGTTTCAACAAGAAACTGGCATGCTCAAGGAATTCATAATAGAGTATAAAGCTTTTCTTCCAATCTAGTTTTTACCAGCCCTCATCAGAGGCGATTGAAAGCTCCTAAAATCCATGGCCTTGTTTAAGGAAGGTATTAGGTAGCTCACAGGTAATAGATTTCAGCACAGAAACCAGGGGCAACATGCCCCCGCACCCTGCTATTATGATCACTAAGAGACTTCCGCACTGTGAGAATAAATTTAAGATTTTTTAGTAAAAGAAAAGAAGAAAAAAATACAGCAAAAAGAAGACAGACCAATGAAGCTGACTCAGCACAGTTGATCCAGGACTTCGACTGCTCTAGAACCTGACTTTTCCTCCAGGCAAGTCATATCCTAGCTAAGCACAACACCAGTGATACAAATGGAGGGACGTACAGCCATGTCAAAAGTGGACCTGATGCACTGCATTAACCCAGTACAAACGCCACTCAGAAGGGCATAACATTTGCCTCAGGATAAAGGTGGGGTATCCAAGGCCACTTTGCTGACTCTCTTTTTCCATGCAGGCTCGTGGTTTGCCACATTTGCCCTTTTAGAGCCAGGCAGGACCCCTGGATCTGGTCCCCAGGGAGTGGAACAGCAAGCCAGGGCTCCTGCTGCTGGGAGTGCAACCACTGCCAGCAAGAGGAACGCTAAGAGTGAGCAAAGAGCAGGAGGGAGCCCGGCTCCGACAGCGAGGGGGCTTACAGATCCGCAGGCAGGGAGACAGGCATACGGAGGAGAAGATTAGATTAGCCTGCACTGATAAATGCGCCGTGTGCTCTGATACTCTGCAAGTCCCTTTTTTCCTCCCTCTCCCTACCCCCTCAAATCTCAGCCTCCTCCCTCCTGCCTGGTTTCATCACAACTCCAGATTGCTTGAACAAGCTGCCTGATAAGCCCACAGATGCCAACAGGAAGCAATGATGTTACAATAAGTGTCACGGGGAAAATGTCAACTGTATCATTATAATGAAGGTCATGTTTCCCTCACAGAGAGCTCAGGGCTTTGCACAATTCACGCGTTGTTATTAGGTAGATGTTGACACGTGTAACGTCTGCCTTACAAGAGTCACTGCATAGGGAAGAGTGGGCATGTGCTGTCTCCCAACTACTCGCAGCTTCAGCCTCCTTAGAAAGCACAGAAGGAAACAATTAACAAGCGTTATCCAGGTGGGAATTCACAGACACCTCACTGGCAGCTCCTCACAACAGATAGGAAGCACACAGGATTACGGAGCAAACGTGCTACGCACAGACAGGCTGAGACGACACCAGAGCAAGCACAAAGTGGCGTTAAGAGCGAGTCGGGCTCAAAAACAACCAGCCTCTATCCCAAAGCTGATGGCAGTAAATGGCTCTTGGATACTCCATGTAAAACAGCTCACTGCCTCCCTAATGTAGGGAATCTCCTCCTTTTAGACCTAGCGATAAAAATGATAAAAAGTGAGCTATAAAAAATAAAAGCCTTGAATTAATACTCTAATGAAGTTTTATTATTTTTTCTAAAAAAGATTTTGTTCCATGATGAGGAAATATATACTCTCCTTGGCTCTGGCCCTGTGCAAGAAAGTGTGGTGGGCGACGTGTTTGCGCATGCAAGAGCGCGCAAGATGAAGTGAGGCACCAAACACAAAAGCCTTGTAATTCCCTAGGAACACAAAACGTTCTTTCTCATGTTCTCTCCATCTCCATACCTGTCACTACCCTCCTCAATAAGGGATGATATGTTGGCAAGGATTTCCACATGCACACGCTCCCATGCTTACACACATACACTCCTAGGGCTAGCAAGAGGATAGTAAAATCTGACAGATCTGACCGGTGCCTGGCCTGACAAGTGCTCTCAGCAATCTGCAAAACTGCCCACTGCTCGTTCTGTCAGGGAGAATGGTTAGGAGAGCGCATCTTGCAAAAGCAATGCAAGTTTCCCAGGATTTCAGAACAGTATTCATGTAAAGGCAGAGAGGAGGAAAGGTCCATGGTAGAAGAGTAATCATCCGAAAAAACAGAGATTCAGGTTTTCAGCCCTTGAGGGACAAAAACTAAGATGGGGCTGGTGTATCAGCCCCACTTATAGGTGACTGAGCACCATTTTACTCTTCTTCCAGGGCAGAAAGGCAAAGGAGAGGTAAAGCAGCAGGATCAGCAGGTTGCAGCTCAAGGATAATCGCACTTCTCTGCGATGCTAGGTTGTAATTTATCTGCTCCCTCCCATTCTCACAGTGCCTTTCTATATCCCCTCCCATCAATTTGTTCCCATATGCACTCCTGCGATGCAAATTTGGTTAGGCTCAGCCTGGGGTTTTCCATTGCAGACTGTGTCCACTCAGTTGCTTAGAGAAAGGCTGTCTCAAAGCCAAAGCTACAGGGGAACACTCACCTCCTTGGATGCTCTGTTCATATTTTGTTTTAGGAAGAGCAAAACAAGAGCACCATTTTCATCTCATTCACAGCACCATATTCTTATGCCTCTGGAATTAAAAGAGTCAGTGTGGGCTTTTATTGGGCAAGAGGCAAGCATGGTGGATCTGCTCAAGGAAGAGGCTATATCTATTCCCTTACAAGTGAATTACAGGAAGGAAGAAGGAAAAACAAATAGAAAAGAGAAAAGAAAAAAGAGAGAAGAGTTTATCCTTCTAATTATTCTATCCTAGAATGACCTTCCTTCTCTGTTTTTGTCCAGCGCTTTGGAAAAATCAGCTGAATATCAGAGACAAGAAAAACCCCAGATTGCATCTGAAGTCCAGCACAACGGCAGATGTGACAAGTTCTCTGCAGAGGATAACAAACAGCTGTCACGTCCTACCCCAAAAGGGACCTTACTACACCAACAGGCATTCAGAGCCCTGCTTGATGATTGAAGCAAGAAGGAATCTCCAGAAATGGAAAGTCTGGTTTGGATCCCCCTACGTGATCCCCATCTTCCCCACTCTGCACAATGATGTTATATCCCCACAGTCCAAATACACAACAAAACCAGAAAAATGTTCACTAACTGGAGATGACCCTGCCTCAGGGAAGCCAGAGAAGCTATTTAAGAGAGAACCGAAGTCTTGAGGCTTTTCTTCAGCAAGGGAAGGAAGGAGAGGAAAGAGGAAGAAGTGGTTTGGGGGTTTGCCAGCAGTTGCATTGAGCAAAATGGCTTTCTGTGGATCCACCTAAATCAAAGTGATTTAGGTAAGCCCAGCAAGCATTCCAATCAGCAGGAGTTATCAGGGGCCTGGACCATCCAAAGCAATCCTCGAGGGCACTGCTGACCTGAGCAGGGTAGTGCTAGTGGCTCACAGATTTCTAACTTGGCTCGTAATCTGAAATGGACTGGTTCCTGCATTTCCATCTCTGCTTTTTTTATTCACTTATTTTAATCTGAAAGAGGATTTAGTGATTTGTGGAAGTCAGGGATCAATATCACTAGCATGAGCCAAGAACAGCTCTGAGCATAACTTGCCACACGATTCTGCGATTGACAATGTACCTCAGCCATGACCTCTGCACACCCACGCCAGAGACTTTATTTTCTGTAATAGTTCAGCCAATACCACCCTCCTGCACTGCAGCTCCTCTGATTTTGCTAATCCTGGACTCTCTACACAGCCAGCTCTCTTCTGCCTTCAATCTTCCTCATGTTAAGACTATAAAACACAAGCCACAAGGTAAAACAATGGTTTTGAGATGATAAAATTAAGATGAGATCTACCAAATTCATTTTTATTTGCAATCATAAACCAAGCTTCACTTTACAAGATAGAGAAATTAAAAAGGAAAATGAGAAAGACTTCAAGTGCATCAGTTACAGGTTGTTAATAGAACCCAAGTATTTTGTGCTATTTATATTTTATGAAGCTCTTTCTGTGTTTTGTACAACAGAACATCACAATAAATGATTTACCAGTTCAGTAAAGGATCCAGCAAACTGATCTCAGTTAATCTTTCAGAAGGCCAAAGATCCTGATTTGTCTACTTGCTACAAAGCCCCCAAAGCTTTGATGCTTTTTAAAACACTGAAAAATATATCAATCTTATTTTTTTTTTTAACTGTCGTGCTGGATTTTTTCAATCACTATTGAACCATTTCCTGACAGAAATGAAGCAATTCTTGCCAAAATATGACAGCAAATATTTTAAAAGAAGTTGCATGTACAGAAGTTATAGCTTTGTAATTAACTTTTAAACATCACACACTTTTGATTTTCATATTTCTGACAAAAGAAGTAATTTCTAAAAAGAAAATAGAATTATCAGTAATTTCCTTAGATCTTTTTGCAGCCTCAGAGGTTCCCTTTGGAAACCTTTAGGTACCCCTACTCTCTTCAAAACATGCCCAAACTAGGGTCAAACACACTGCAAACATGTAGTGCACAGAAGAGCATGTTGCCTTCTAAACATGCAAAACCGGCTCAGCTAACCTTCTCTTTGATTTTATTTTCTTTAAAAATAGGTAAACATAACACTAGATCTATCGGCACACCTACGCTGGCCTATTATAGGTGGCATGTGATAGAAGGCAGTGACCAACACCACACTTCATGTGAGGTAAAAGCAAAAATTATGCTTTTGAGTGGATAAGGCGAGCGGAAAGGAGCGGCTCTGCCACACTTCCCATGGGGAATGGTGTTGGGAGCAAGGTGCACGCATTGATGAGCTTGTCTCTGGCAAGGTATGTGTATGGTGAGGATGACACATAAGAAGGCTTGGCCCATGCTCCCGTGATCTATCAGGCCAACTCTCCCCTCTGGCCAAGCTCTGGCTGGATCAGGAGAGCAACTGTGGCAATGGCCAGCAATGGTTTTATGAAAGTGTCCAGCCACCCACCATCCAGGAACTATTAGGCTCTAGTCTGTCCTAGACCTGCTTTAATGTGCTCTTGGATGAGTCAAGGCACAGAGTGGGAACTCCTCTGGTGCAGCCACTTGTGTCAGCAGAAAGGGTCTGTGCTCAGCAGCAAGAGTGAGTCCCTTGGGAGCACCCTGCTCCTTTGCCTCTCCAGAGCTTTTTCCCTGCCACGGCATCTCTGGATGCAGGCAAGCAGTCATGTCCCAGCCCAGCAGCCCCTCACACCACCTTCTGCAGCACCAAACCGGAGCTGAAAGCAGCATTGCCAGCACAGGGCTGGTTCACAGAACATCCTTCCCCTGGGGAGGATCCTACGGAGAGCAGTGAGTTTCAGTGCTCTTCCACAATGTACATGTTCCTCTGCCTGGATCACAGGATCATTATGGTTAGAAAAGACCTTAAAGACCATCAAGCCCAACTGTAAACTACATGAGCGCCCTCCCATGCACAATGGTCTTAATTCATTTTGAATGTAGATATAGACTGCTCTAGGTACATTGGTGCAAAACACTGCACGGACCCTTATTTTACTGTCTGGGTTAGTGCAAGACTGCATGGGGACTGGAAAACTCAGTGCTGTGGATCATGCCTGGTTTGAGATCAAGGCCTGCTGACATGTTCTGTAACCTGACAGCGTTTCATCCCTGGTCCTAAAACAGGCATGCATGCAGCTGAAATACAAATAGCTACGCGGCCTTTTGCACAAGTTTACTAAAACACAGCAGTCAAGGCCAAAGGATCTTGAAACCCTGGGGACCAAATGCCCCCTAGTCAGCTGGCTCGGAGGCAACTGTCACTTCATGCAGAGCTGTCAGAAAACCACTGCGTCCCGAGGTCTGAAGGAAGGAGTATTAGGCCAAGACAGATATTGAAGGGAAGCTGAAGAGGCAGCAAGCAAAGGAGTAGGGCTGGGAATTGAGGAGAGCACATTTACTACTGACCGAGCTTGTTACTGTTTTGGTGCAGTTAGCTCCTGTCTGTCACTCTCAATAAAACTGTTATTGATTAGCATGTGACTTTATTGTAGAGAGCTGGCTGGGAGCCAAGGTGGAAGGACTCCAGAGGGAAAAGAGGACGACTTGGTGGCCAGGGGCGGGGGGTGGAGGAGGAGGAAAAGGAAAGCGTGGAAACATAAAATCTTGAAAAGAGTAATTAATTCTGATCGTTACAGGCATCTATTCAGATTTTCAAGAATATTATAAATCAGTTGCCTGCATCCTTCCTATTAGCATTCGCACCGGGAATGGGTCCTGGTGGGAATTGATCGGTCGAGAGAGCCAGTGCTCTGGGGAAGGACTCAGGCTTAGGGAGAGCGGGGTTGTTTGGGGGGAGTAGCTGCTGATTTCAAACCGCTCCTGTGCACAGGCCCATGGAAAACCAAAAGGATGGATGCACGGCCTTGGCCTTCAGAAGATGCATGGGTCTTCAGGAGAACAGGGGGTCCTTCTGCCCCCCTCCACTGCTGTCTCCTTGGGGCTGTGCCATAGGAAAGAGCAGATGGCCTAAAAAGCTTTCTGAAAGAAGGAAGTGTTACTTTCTCTTACAGCTGAGCTAAAAAAGAAAATCCCTACAGAGGAAAAGAAAAAAAAAAAAAAGAGGAAGAGGGTAAAGTTAAAGAAGGGCAGAAAAGGTATGCCTTCTGCATTAATTTAAAAATGAACTTTATTTTATAAAAGCAACATTTCCTCCAAAATGTTTCATTCTAATTGCTCTTTTACTGAAAAAAATTCTTTAAAAACTGGTTCATTAAGCACAGAATCCCATTTTTCATGAACAAATTTAACTGTCTTTTTTTTTTTTTTTTTTTAAACTACGTACTTTCTCACTCATGGAGGCTTTGAAAAGTAATCGGGGGTGTTTAGGAAGAATATAAACATGAAATGGGAAGAGTAGTGAAAAATCACTCATTGAAAGACATGGCAAAAGGAAGCCCAGCATTATCAAATGAATTCCTCTGTAATTAACAGAGAGATAAAAATCATTGATTAGGTTTCTAATGGATTTCCTACTTATCTGGAAGACAAGCACCGAGCAAGGAATGCTCCCATTTCCCCATCTTTAAACCAATCCGCAATCCAGTACACTTGGCCCTGCCTACCTGGGGGTCCACAGGACATGAGCAGCACTGGCAGAGCTCTCTTCATGTTGCTCAGCTCGGCACAGAGTCCTGAAGGCTGCAGTGAGGGACACTGACAGAGCTACAAAGACCAGATTAGTCCACTGCATATGCAGAATATAAAGCACATTCCGCCTGCTTATCTTCTCTCCTCCCCACATGCTCCTGATATCTAAGAGATGTCTCAGCAGTGCAAACCCAGGTACCAACAAATACCAAACGGGACACAGCAGTTTCCAAAAACAACGAGCGGCAGAACACAGCTCTCCACTTCCCTCCTTCCAACAGCCAAAGCTTGGATTTGAAGGTTGCTTTTTGCTGCCACACACTAATTTTGTAACTATGAATGTCTTGACCTCTTGTTTCACTCCATTTCCCCTTCTCATGGAGAACTCTTCTAATGCCCTCTTTCCCCAACACACACATGCACTTAGACTTTTATATCCTCGTTCTCCAGCAGCTGTGGGAAGACATCAATACACGAGCAGGCTGGTTCAGTAATGACCAGTTTGTGGTGCCAGTTACTCAGGAGTGCTATGGTGATGACACGATTCAAAGCTGTGCTTTGAAGCTCTAGCCAGCAGTTTGCACCCTGCACTGAGAGCAGCCTTGGCTGTAACGCGCTGCGGCACGTGGGAGCTTTCGGGCTGTGCAGCCCTCCCTTCCCTCATCTGCACAGAGATGGCAGATGTGCCATGGGACCACAAAAGAAAGATATGCCAATCTGTGCCCATGGCAAGAAGCCAGACAGGACACCAGAAGAGGGTTTCTGGAATATTTTACATCAAAAACACAGGTGAAAATCTATCTTTGTGATCTGGGAATGGAAGGCAAAAGGTGATTCTTGTTTCCCTAATTAAATAAGTCAGCAGATTCCCCCCATATACTTCCTTCACTTTGTACTACCCAGGCATGATGATTGGAAAAGGTAGTGGATAGAAGGCAAGAATCTTTGCCAGAAGTCCCAAATGATAATAACTCTCTTGCTTAGATGCCTTCTGCTTCTCATTCCTTTTACACACTCTTTCCCTCTCCAGTATCTCCTTTTTAGACTCATCTTTTACTTCCCTCTCCCTGTTTTCCCCACTGCTGCCAGCTCTTAGCTTCATTTGCTAGTTTTGATTGCATGTTATTTACTCAGCACCTGTTGATTTGTCCCCTCAGGGCTTCTCTGTTTTAAGCAAAGAGAATGCCTATGATTTCAAGTGGTCCTAGCTTTACACAAGAAAGGAAACAATCACTATATTTTTTAAGTTTTTTTTTTTCCCCTCACTAGAATAAACAAAAACAAGGGGACAAAAACAAGCCACTCCAGGGAAGTGGCTGCACCCATGTGTCTCTCCTGCAGTTGGCCACCTCTGAGCTGGTCCCAGAGTGGCATCTACAAAAACAGACAGGGTAGGAGAGACAAGTTGCAGGGTGCACAAAACAGCATCTGAACCATTTTAGAGCTACTCAGCTTGCACCCTCAATTGGCCATTGGTACCAACACATTTAAAACATACACAACTCGCCAAACAAAACCAGCTCTTCAATATCTGGCACTCTTCTGGTCCTGCCTAGAGAAGAGCCATGAAACATGCTGAGTTTTACTGCATACCCACAAACCAAAAGCAGACTCAGGAGAGTAGGAACCAGCCTTGCACTGGGTTACGCACATCCTGAGCAGTCCTCGTGTGCTCTCAGCAAAGCTCAACACAATAAACATTAAGTTTCAAGAGGATGCGGGCAAGGGCCTGTGCAAAATGTGCTGGTCTCTGAGGTTTGCTTCCTTTCAGCATTGCCCAGACTGGCTGCCCCAGCACCTGCCCAACCCAGCTGCACCGTGGCTGCCCATCTACTCATCCCACAACTTGGCTGCCTTGGCTGCGCTGTCTTCCTTGGGAAAGCATTATACAGACAGCCAAAAGGCTGCAAGACAACCTAATTTCTTCACTGCCCCACTACAGCAGATTCACAAAATCACCATTAGAAAAGCAAGCTGGATCCTAGTCACTCTCTCATTTTGAGGCTACTTGAAGGGGAAAAAAAAAAAAAAAAAAAAGAACACATTTCTCAGAGTTGCAAGGTCATTTATTCACTAAGCAACCTACTAGAAATACTTCAGACTACAAGATTCATACAGATGACTGACTTCTATTATGCTGGGGTGGGTTTTTTTTGTCCGTAGAAAAGAAAATCCAACAATTTTTTAACATTTTTTCATTTATTTTTTCTTGTGAAGGAAAAATACCATGAGAAACAAAAGCACTGTAAGCACAGCAGCCTTTCTCTGTCCCTGTCTCACACTTGCCCAATTTCTCTGCAAAATGATGATCTGTTAACAAAATGGGAGGCTGACCTTAAGCCTATTATTTTTATGATGCCATCTTTTGTACTAGTTCCTCATCCACTTAAGTCACATGGTATTTGTGCTACCCCTTAACTGAGGGTTTAAACAGAAAAACAAACATCTAGTTCTTCCATTACAGGTTTCAGAAATTTTTTAATGAGCAAACATTATGACCTAAGGCATGGATGAAGCTTTTAGGACTTGTTTTCACAGGCAGGTAACATCCTTTTGGCCCTTATGAAGTGCAAAGAAAGGAGCATTCCTCTCATTTTTAGCAAAACTCAATGTACAAACATAACTGAGCATCTCTGGGTCAGCTTATCCTGTTGTATAGAAAGAAGAAAAGTGGATGCACTTGAAAGGGAATAAAGTTTGCAGAAGAAACATATGTGCTTCTGACAGAAAACACTAATTCTCAACATTGGATCAACACATTGGCCCTTTGGTATCTGGTTGAAATTCCTTATTTGTAATCCATGCTCTCTTTCCTCCCCTGAGAGGCAGAGTTTTACAGGTAACATTTCAAGAGCAAATGGTACTGGCTCATCTTTAACTTCAGCGCGAGCACACATAGATCAGTCTAAAATGTTTTTAAAATCTTCTCTAACATTCATTAGCACCATATATCTTTCTCATGACCCCCAAGTTTCTCACCACTCAAAATTCTTTGCTCTTTCTTTACAGGTTAGTTTTCTTCAGAGCTTTCTAACTCAGACTTGACTATAATTTCATTTACATCCAAGGGAACAGGTGCAAAAAGAAAGCCATCAAGGAATTATGGAAGGTACAAGGAACTACTTAGGTGAAGGAAAGAGCTGCACGGAATAAATTCTTCTTTGTCAGTTTATAGGTGGGTGTTCAGAGCAGATGTAAAGGAAAAGCCCTCACTGAGCAGAAAGCTGTACCTGTGCTGGCTAGTTGGCAATCTAGCAAAGCGAAATAACACAGAGGAGACTTTTCCACTGTGATGACTTTCTGAAATGTTTGCTGTGGCTGAGAGGAGGCACACATTTCACAGAGGTTTAGAGGAGGATCTCCCCTTCCCACAATAGAAACATCCATTAAGGTCCATTAGGGGTATTTTTATTGAAGCTAGTCTAGCTTCAAATACTGCCTTTATTCATCTCCAGCTAAACAGAGATCTAGATACAGATGGAATCTCTGCCACAGAGGGCCAGACCACATAATGGCCCAGCACTATGCAATCTTTAACAGTGATCAGAACGGAATAAGCCATTACTCGTGCCTTTCCCAATCCCAAGAGTCTTTTGGGCTTAGCAGTGTATCTCTAACTCAATATCCACACATCATTGTGTTAGAGAGTTTTTCTTTTTTCTTTCCTTTTTTTTGGGCTTATTTACCTCTCGATAAAACAAATCTCACTTGAAAACTTGTGTTATTCTGCTGAATTCAAATGTGCCTAAAGTTTTTCAAGTCTACATAATCCTAAAATACCAGAGACTTTAATAGTCCTTTTACAACCATTTTTAGCAATCGGAAACACTAAAAGTTTTCTCTCCAAATTGATATGATCTTGAAACAGATACAAGTTGTGGGTTTTAGGCTTCAACTAAGTGTAGCTACCTATCTTTGGGACCTTCCAGGTTTGAAAAACATCATCTCTAGATGCCTTCTTGGTAGAAAGAGAACCATAAACCATGATCCTGGCTTGAGCTGCAGGTATTCTGCCTTATCCTTTGAAATATTTCAGACCACTAAGTGCAGCATCTCAGAACCTGACTGATTCTATGAAGTAGGAGCTTCTAGCTCTAGAAATAGCTAGAAAATTTGAGGCTACTTCCGCCTGTATCAAGAGGAACTGGACAAGATTGCTTAGGATTGATGCTGAGGTTAAGAAATCCATCATGTTTTATTGTTCTTGCTGATATATGACATGCCATCCTTCATCTCTTTGTAATGCAGAGTGCCTGCATGTTGGCTCACATTGTACTGTCAGCGCTGCTTTTATTCCCTCCTCCCCCAACTCCATTTGGTTTGTTCATACTAAAAATAACACTAAGACTCATGTCTATGCAAGAGATGGGTACCAGAGAGAGCAAAAAAATGCTGACTAACAGACTCCCAATCATACTCATCACCTTCTACTGCAAACCTGGATCACCTCTATTTAAGGAAGCTCATTTGTAATTCTGGAAAGCAAAAGGAAAAGTTGCAAACTTGTGGAGATTGCCCAATATCGATATCTATCTCTCCTCAGCAATGCAGACCAAGAGACCGACAGCAGGCCTTCAGGTGTTTCAGGCTCCCATCATGACTGTGGCATGAGAAAGGACAAGGAGAAGCTTTAATGGGTGGCTTATTCAACAAAGGACACAGACACCTCAAGAAATTCTGCACCTACACTTTTAGGATGTCCAAGATTTGCCCCAGGTGCCAGGCCTTCCCTGCATGCATGGTCTACCTCTGCTTGGAAGGCTGACTGGCAACAAATCTATTCCAGAAAGAAAGCACATTCTCACAGGGAATTAGTAAATAAATAAATAAATAAATAAGCAACAACAAAAAGCACCACTTTAGAAAATTATGTCCAGAAATCTGTTTTGTTGAACCAAAAGGCAAATGGCTGCTCTGGGACCAAAAAACTTGCCCTAAGTGCTGAGGTGCTCCAGGCCACCCACCTGACATCTGCCTTTCCAGAGAGATTTGTAATGCTGCTCATCTCTCAGCAGTTAAGAGCCTGGGGCGGGGGGGTTGTTTTTTGTTATTGTTCTTTCCTAAAATCAGAGCTTTTCTTCTTCTTCTTTAATCTGAGCTAGGGCGTTAATGGCTTCTAATTTGGATAATTGCTGTATATCCTAAAGTTTCCCCTGCAGTTTCAATTACACATCTCACTTCAATTAAGCTCCTTAATTCTTGTCCCAAACTGGCATACAGCGTGGCTAACAGTCACGGTTATCCTGCTTTAGCCCAAAGCTGGCAGCACTGCCTTACTGGGATACTCAAATATAAAAGCACCTTGAAACCACCTGGAATAAAACTGATCTGCAGAAATGTCACATACTGACTGCGTGCTACCCTTGCCTTCCTTTTGCATCTGAAGATACATGGTATGCTCCCTGAGACTTAGAAGGGCAGGGCAGAAGTGAAATTCTTTGCCCAGCTTGCTGGGGAAAGGGGCAGAAGAGCCAGAGGGAACAGACTGATGGTCCGAGGGTCTCCTGGGCAAGAGACAGCTCATTTCAGGAGACTGCAAGAGGCAGGGCAAGGTGAGGCCTGGGGTGCACAATGCCACGCGGCCAGTGGGGCCACTTCCATAAAGTGGCTTGTCGTGTAAACAAGATGTACCTTTGACATGTTCCCACTTCAGGGCACCAAGGCATGAAGCAGGCAATGTATTTCAAGCCAAACAGGTGATTTGTAGGTGCTAAGTGTTCATAAAGACAAGATTAAAGAGCTCTCTGATAGCAGGGCAGTAAATCATTCCCCACCTGCAGAGTTGAGTGCCGGGCACCGATGCTCCTCCGACCCTGATTAAATAAAGGATGGCTCAGCAAGACGGGGCTAAAGTTAGCTGACAGCTCTTGAGTGAACTGGTGTCTTGCCTGCTGCCATTGCAGCTGATGGCTAATTTTCTCCCAGAGGAACCTTTGCAAAGGTTCATAATTAAAACTGGTGGAAGGCAATCAAGCTCATGGGAAGGCAGGCCCGTCTGTCCACTCTCCCCCAACCACCAGACTGTGATGATTAAATCTGCGTGGGTCAAAGCTACTCCCATCTGAGATGCTCTGAGGACTGTAACACAGATAGGTGACTAAAATCGCAAGGCTGGTGCTTTCACTTGTTCCAGTGAGAGAAAGACAAAAATTAAAATCTAAGTTTACATCGAGCATGGAACAAAGCCTGACAACCTCATTGTCAGTGTCACTCATACATTTTCAAAGGTTAAAAACATATATACACAGCTATGCATGTACACACACAACTGTGTATGCACCTACATATATATATGGTTGTACATAGACATCTCCCCAAAACCTCAAAACCCCCAATTCCCTTGATGCTTTCATAAAATCCAAAGCTCTCCCAAGGGAATCATATTTGTTACCATCCCTGAAGTGCATGAGAAAAATTACCCAATGTTACAACCTGAGAAGTGGAGGCCCAGAGGGAAATTTTGTGTTGAAAGGTTCAGAGTTCATCCATAGCAGAACAGATAACAAAATCCCGGACATACAAAATCTCAAGTCTCTTGCTTAACCACGTTCATGTTTAGACTGAAGAAACAGGTAGTGTTTTAAATTAGCTATTTTACTAGTCTAGATAGGACCCAAAAGAACTTAATGGAAGGGAAACTTAATGGGACCTCATTAGATTGTTATAACATTTTTTCTGCTCTGTGCTATTAGCTCTTTAAAATAGATTATCAGAAGAGAACACACTTTGCAGATTTAAATTACTTGTGGCTCTTCACTTACTGACTTATTTCTTTTACCTTTTATTCATCTGGGCTTTTCAGACTAGACAGGTCAGATTTTTTTCTACTTCCACATGCACAGATGCTTGTAGAGATCTGGCACAACAGAGTTGAGACCTCCAGTGACAATGCTTCAGAAAGTTCTTAACTGACCAATCCTCATTTTGGAATATTTTCTTACAAATTTAGAGCAATGGAAGATATATATTTTTTAAAGTAGGTTTCAAAAAGCAAGATAATGGTAACAAGATTGGCACACGAGATTTTTTTTTTTTTTTCTTCCTTTAGCCACTCTATTGAAGTCTTCCAAGCCCCAGAGCTAGGGTCTAGAGCTGGATTTACAACAGCCCCATTTCCTAATCTTGAGTGTGCTTAGATATGTCCTGCTGCAAGAACAGAAAGGTGACGTGAAAGAAGGATCTCTAACTTAGGGTGGTTCTGATAAAAAGGTTCTCTTCAGGTCAAACTCTGAAACTCAGTATGTACCTTTGCATGTTACAGAAGCATAGGCACTAAAGTTGGAGTAAAGAAAGGAGTCCGTTACTTCTTTGACTTGAAAAGCCAGTTCCTCTTTCACATGTTCCAAGGATAGCTCAAAGATGCAATCAACTGAAATGTAAAAATAAGTAGAATAAGCAGACAGGGAACTAAAAGCCAGTAAGTCCCATTTGGTTGCCTTTCCTGAAAGATGCCTGCTTATTTTGATGCTCTTCCAACTACTTAATTATCTGCACTGAAAAAAAAAAAAACAAACAAACAACAAAAAAAAAAAGGCAGCTGCTGCTCCACAGTTCATAACATCTTCTGTTCAGCATCCTGTGTCCAAACTTTCTTGAAGCAGATCAAGAGCACATGTGAAAGAAATAAGTGAATTTTCCTAACACCAACATCTTGTACTCCTCACAGTACCATGAACTGCATTTCCCCTTGGGAACAATCATTTCATGTTCTATAAACTTTCCAAAGGATAAAACATCCCCCTGTTGTTGCTATACTGCTCATACTGTTCAAAGCACTACCTCACTTTCTGCTGATGGGAAGGGTTGAGTCGCTGTGTCCACCTCGGCTTCTGGCTCAGCGCTGGCGCTAAACACTGCGAATGTGCAAACCTGCACATGCACGTGGAGCTCCGGCAAGCAGAGGGAGCTTGGCTGTGACGAGGTAAACAGCAGGGCCGGTTCCATAACCACCTCTACACACCACTGCTCTACCACGCCAGCTTCTCCTTGCTCATGCCCTGACTGAAAGTGAAGACCTGCCTCAGCTTATAGACCTACATTTTAGCATTGGGTATCCGCTCACTGCCTCCTTGTACCTCGTATGGAGACCTTTGTAGACACTGCACAATTACACACCAAGTCAAGGTTTGCTACTGAACTCTGACATAATCCTTCAGGTAGAGCTGAACTAATAACTACAAATGCCTTTGGTGACTCAGAGCTAACTGACAGTTGTTTGCTTTCCTTCTCCTGTTTTCACATAAGTTCATTTACACACGCCCACAAAGGGCAGTGGAAAGTAGGGATAAAACTAGGCAGCGGCAAAGACACCGAGCAAAGGACCTAGAAGGGAGATGGCCTAAGCATGAAACTGCAACCTTGTGCTTGGTGGTGGGAGAGCGCGCCTCAAGGGAGAACCATGACCTGAAGCTACCCAGAAGCCTTCTGAAAATTTGATTAATTTTAGACTTGCGGAAGGAGTGCGCTGACCAGGCCACAAACCTGTCTCGGGGAGGGAATGGGGAGAGGAGGAGGAAGCTGCGGTTCAGTAAACATTTCCAGCTCCTCATCCCCTCCGCACCCAGTCCATCCGCAGGGAGGACAGTGAACATCTCAGAGACCGCGGAAGGGACTGGCAGTGGCGGTAGCAGGGACCACCTTCGTACCACGGGCAGAAGGCCACGTGCAGGGCCCAGGCAGCTCCCTGGCCCTCCGGCAGCTCTCGCTTCGTCCCCCGGGCCATCCACCCTCCCCAGCTGCCGCCGCTCAGCGCGGCGCTGCCGACACTGCGAGCGGCAAAGCTCGGAGGGGAGCTGCCCAACTCGCGCCGGCCCCTGGGGCCCGCTCAGCTCCCCGCATCCTTCCCGCGGATTTGCGCAGCTCCGCCGTGTTATTTATCATTATAACTAATCGGAGGCGGCGCCCGGCCGCGCTCAACGAGCAGCCGCCGCATCCGCGCGCTCCTCCTAACGGCAGCCGGAGGGGCCTTTCGCACGATCTCATCTCGCCAGGAGGGCAGGCGCTCATCCCGCCAGCCTGGCAGGAAGGCAGGGATTGGCATCCAGGTAAATGCCAGCTTCCTGCCAGTTATCCCACCAGCCACCTGGCTAAAGAGCCACAGCCGCTCAGAGATTAAACATCATCCTGTTCCGTGCTTCCCGGCCTCTTCCTGTCCTGGCCATGCCACCCAGCCCGTAACTCTGCCCTTCCTCTTGCTTTCTCCTCCGGTCCCTCGCCCCAGCCTCTGCTCAGCGTTTCCAGGAGGGCTTCTTTCATTCACCTACTCTTATTGCTGCTCTTTCACCCCATCTCCTTCCTCCCACAAGCCGAGATCAAGGGCACTGTACGCAAACACAACTATGCCGTGTTTTTTCTTGAGCAAAGCTGAGAGAGGAGCCCAGACTCCAAAGTCCTTCAAGCTCAAATCTATCATT
Source organism: Nothocercus julius (assembly GCA_013398735.1). Lineage (NCBI taxonomy): Eukaryota > Metazoa > Chordata > Aves > Tinamiformes > Tinamidae > Nothocercus > Nothocercus julius. The sequence goes on along the minus strand of VZSV01000025.1, from coordinate 583,668 downwards.
GTAAATCTATCTGTAAGACCCTAGATCCTAATCCGCTAATAAAGTTCTGGCTCTGAGTCAGATTAAAAAGAAGGCTCAGGAGATGCGGTCTGTATTCCTGGATATGGCACGCACGGACTGAAACGCTATTAGCGAGACACACAGCGCCTCAATTTACCTGCTATTAAAATACAGAGGACAGAGATGCCAAATGACCCACACTGATTCAGGGTCCACACTTAAACGGCACTCAGACACTGGAGGTTATGGTGGGAAACTTCAGTGAATTTAACCCGGACATTTACAATCTCCCTTCGATCTCCTCAGTGTTCCGGCTGGTACCGAACACGCGCTTTCCAGAGGGAAGCAGTAGCAAGCAGATGCCGTACGATGCCGGAGAGGCCGGGCAGGAGCCCTGCTCGCGCACAAGCTGTGCTGCGCGAGGGGCCAGCAGCAGCAGGTGGCCTTGCAAGGAGCGCCACAGAAAGACGGGGATTGTCCTGGATGGACCCCAGCGGAGCTCCCTAGACACCTTAGCTCTCCAGCCACCAGCTGCCTACCTGGCTAACTGATACTGAACACTGAATCCATGTGGCAGTTTACACTGATTTTATTCTTCCCAAAATGATGTGCTCTCTTCTACTCCCTAGCACACTAGATCTTAAACGTGCTCCCAAAAATATATTTCAGGCTATGAGGCTGCAGTTCTCCACCTGGGAGGTTGCCCTACACTTAGGCAAAAGGGAAAGGGCTTGACTCCTTTCCCACCAGGAGCTCTTCTGCAGGAGTGATTCCGATGCAAGTCTCAGAGTGGACTACCTTCCTTTGGAAATCAAGGCTTTTTGTGATCAAGTTGAAATTCTTCTAATGAACATCCAAGTTTTGACAGAACTAAGAGAAGAATAAACTTTGTCCCAGTGCAGAATGACAACGCAGAGCAGTGAGACATAACATCCTTGTAATAAAGTTGAGAGGAAAGAGTGAGCATGAGGCATCCTAACATAGCTACACTGTTATATCATTAATACCAGTCCCGTCTATTGTTCCACTGCATGTAGGTAGAACAGTTAGGTAAGTAACCCTGATACTGAGCATAAAGGTAGGAGAGCTAGAGTAACTACAGTAGGAGTAACTAGAGTAACAATGGTGGAGTAGGAGTTACTTTGGCTGAGCTTGGTTAGCATTCACTTGTCAACGCTTTCCATGCTAGGAAGCACTTCTTTTATCCTGCCCAGAGAAGTGCAGAGGCGGGAAGCAAAACATAAAAGAAAAAAAAAAAAAAAAAAAAGAAAGAAAAGAGAAAAGAAAGCTTCTTTGTTTTTGGGGGTTCTTTTTGTTTATTTGTTTGTTTTTCCCTCTCTCTCTTTTAAGGCAGAAAAGTGGGTGGAAGGAGAACAGTTACAATGGGAAAATGAGGAGAGAGACTGGAAGTAAAGGAAAAAGCAGTAGGGAATGTAAGCTGTAAAGAACAGAGCTGGAACAAAATGAAGCACTGAAATGTAGAAAGCTCCATTCAAAAATCTTTGGATCTAGCTCCAATATAAAGATGCTCAGCAGAGTTTTTGCTGCCAGTGTTAGGATGCTTTTGTTTCTCATGGATTTCCAGCTAACAGCCCTGTACTTTTCCCCTTGGCTCACAGCACATGCAAAAGGCTAGCAATGCACCTCCACGGAGCATTCTCTCTTTCTCTGCAGGACTTCTCTTCCCTCAGGGGACTCTTGGAAAGGGTGCCAACAGCAGTTCAAAAAGCATTTGAGAAATATAGTCAGACCTAAGGGTCTCAGGTGGAAGGAACATCATCCAAAATTGGAACTAATTATTTGGTGGATTAAGACCACTGGCTAGGTCTGCAGAATTACCAGATGGACAAGAATGCAATGGAGTCCTTCTGCAGGACAGATGGCATGGTGTGAACATCTGTCTGCTGCAAACAGGAATATGTTCCAGGTCCACTCGGTCCCAAAAGCAGCAGTGCAACCTCCTACTTGGCTATGACTCATTGATACCAAAACTGCAATGAGGGGCTTTACATGTGCTGAGATCAAGGGGCTGTGACTTGGCTTCACACAAGGGGCAGGGGTGGGGGCACTGGACGAGCCTAGCAGGGTTGAAATAGGAAGTAGAGGCATTACTATAAAGACATTACTTTGCAGAACCTTTTGTCACCAGGCTATGAGTTTGAATCCAGTGCATTCTGGCAGCACATTAAAGTCATTACTGCTGCCATATGACTGCTCTTTGGTGTTCAGTTAGTTTTGTGGCTCTTTAGCCAGTTCCCAGGGAACACTCTTAAACCCACACTGAAGAGCACTGAATGTATGGATAGCTGATTCAGTTCTATCAGACTGGGCTAAAGTCAAAGCAAATTGAGACAAAAGAGAGATCACCCACAGAGGGAGTCACAGGACTTGGGGGACATGCACCCACAGGAAAAACTGACGCCCTCAACAGAAAATTATTTCAATCTATGCAGAGATTAGGACTAAATGAAACAGCCCTAGGCACACATATTCTCCCTGGATAAAGCCTGCAGTTTCAGCTAGAAAAGCACGTTCTCTTCCACCACAGCTCAGCAATGAGAGTTTCAAGCATTCCCAGAAGGACCATCACAGAATCAGCACATGACAAACACATGGAAGTTTGTAATGACATGCAACATATCCGCTGCAGAGGAATCACATTTTTTCAGCAGCAAACGCTGAAAAAGTTGATGGAGCTGTTCCTTCTCCTGTGTAGTTGCTGGGAACAGCTCCTACAAGAAGAAAAAAAAATCACCCATTGAGCAGAGGGTGCCTGGGCTTTTGGAAAATCCTAAGCAAGAACTCTAAGCGAGGGACATCGCTTGCAAAAGGCAAACAGCCCCCCACAGCCCGTGGGGTCTCTGCTGTAACTAACATGTCACATGACACATCATGTCACCTGTCTGTGACACCCCCTTTCCCTTATCCAACACCTTCCTCCCAGTCCCTTGAGGAAACTGTTCACAAAAATGGACAGTAAGGTTTACCACAGCTACCTATTAGCATTTGTCCTGCAGGAAGAACGTGAGGATGTGGTCACGCTGCACCCCAAAGCGTCACCACTTCTCCACAGCGGCCCCACGCAAACATCGATGCTCAGTGTGTGCACAGAGCACCACCCTGGAGCAAACAGCAAGCTAGCTGGGGTCCAAGCTGTGTTAGCAATGAAGCTGCATTTAAGTCAATCCCCTTGCTAGGAGGGTCTTCTGCTTTTCCACGTGTAGGACCCGAGCCTTGCACTGCATGGCATGTTGCCTTGCAGATGTACCAACTCACTCGGCGCCAGCTCAGGGATGTTTGATATCGCATTGTGTTGTGTGTCTTAAAATACCCTGGCAGCTCCTCAAAAATCAGTGCAGAGCTCATTCCCTAAGCTCTGGAAGCCAGCTTTGCAGGGCACTCAAGGGGCATCTGTAGTGAACTAAATTTGGGATATGTGACACAGTTCTGTATTGAGGTCAACATTACTTGGCTCTAGTCATCCGGGCAAAAGGTCAGTTTTCCTGCTGTGTTCTGCAACACACATACAAGCAAGATGCAGAAAGTGTTTTAAGTTTTCAAGTAAATCTACTTCCTACTTTGAAGCTTGAAAGGTCGGGCTTGAGGTGGGGTTTGAAGCTGGCACTGGAATAAAGAGGAGGCAGGAGGAGACTTTCTGGTCAAAAGCTGGGAGCACCAGCAGAGTGGTATTGGAAGAGCCTCGAAATGAAATAGCAGTGGGGTCTGCAAGGCAGAAGCGGGGGGCACTGGCAGACTTGTCCACAGTTATTTGCACATCCTTTACCCAGACCACAGCTGGCCGCAGGCACTGATGCAAGTCCTTACTTTAATAAAAATCAAAACCGTGTTCTAATAAAGCAGCTGAAAAGAAAGCCATCCTTCGTTCTTTAAAGCTGACCTTTCCCTTTCCCCGGCATAGTTAGATCCCTTACAAGATTTGCTATGTTCAAGAGGAATTTTTTTAAAAACATTTTTACAAACACGTTCTGCATGACCGCTTCCACTAATCGTGCCGACAGTGGCGATCAATGCCTTTAAAGGAGATTTGTGGAAACCACAAAGAGTCAAATGCTGCCACTATGGAGATAAATGTCCCTTCAGCTCCTCAGCTGCTGCTCACCACAACACACCTTCTCAGGGGAAGGCTTTACTTCAGACCCAGCTTATTATTCTGATGGGGCAGAAGTTCAGGACTGACTCACAAGTGCTTCCAAACTCACTTTATGTCTCAACTGAAAATACTAAGCTTAAAGCACTACAGCAGCCTCTAACACCACACTGGATTATTAATTCAACATTGATCCACTAGAAGCTTGCATGTCACTTCCCAAAGCACCCTGCTTTCCAAGGTCTCCCTCTGTGTATTACCAAAGCAACGCCTGCTAAAGGCTTTGCAAGAAGAAAAAATCTCAAGCTCACAAAACAGCAAAAACACTGAAAAAAAACCCCTGTTTTATTTTTGCCTGGGATCCAGATTCCTAAACATTCTCCTTGACTAGTGTGTGATGTGTGAAACATTTTTACCCATCTCTTTTTGTGAATCAATCCAGGCAAAAGTAATTTGGACAGAGGCTCCTGAGCTCAAACCAGGTAACAAATCAAGCTATTCAAGATTAAATGCATTACCCTGCTTTGCAATATTTTAAAGGCCAGAGTTCTTTGATGCACTACCAGATGTTTTAATTAGGAGAAAGCAACAGCATATTTCAGTTTGTTCCAGCACAGTGTGTTCCAGAAGGGACACTGAAGCAAAAAAGTAAAAACCCAGCCCACACTATAAACGCATACTTCATTATACATTTCCAACCACTTCCCCCTGCACTCTGCCCACAAGCCTGTCTTTCCTAGGACTCATTCCAAAATGATACTTACTTCAAGTCAATTTTTTGTTCTTTACTGTTCCATGAAAACCTTTGTAGATATATTCCATTGGCGTTTCTCAACTCCCCAGCTCATTCTTTCACCCAATCCAAAGCTGTCTCACCTCACATGAAAAAAAAAGTCTTCTGATCTAATAAGTATTTCATTTGAGATGCAGCCATTACACATTTTGCAGTCTGTTTGAACCCATCGACACAGCAAGGAAAAAATATATATTAAGAACCATTTCAAGATATTCCTAAAAGAGTGATTCTTTACATGAGCCACACAGACTACACCCACAAAGTGCTGACTCAATATCAAACTGTGGCAGCTCTGTTGCTTCCTGGCTGGTCACAAACTCAATATTAAATTCTATAGAAGACTTGTGTATGTATGCAAATGTGAAACACCACAGGGGTTGCAGGGCACAACATAACAGAAAACAAGAGCAAGATGGATTATTGGCCACAAAGACAGTATCAGTAAGAAGAGATTATTTGGGTGTTCTGTGGTGGAAAACAGAAAAAGGGGGCATAACCTCATAAAAAGACTTCTTAACTCTCTCCAAAGTACCCCGTTTTGCACACAGGTAAATTTGCCACATACTTATTTGCAAGACTGGGGACAGCCAGAAAAATCGCCGTAGATGGCTACTGAGGACATACAGCATCTTTCTTTCGTCATGCCTTGAGGTGCCAGGCTTGGTGATAGCATTTGCAATGCCCACACTTCACACAAATGGGCAATAAATCTCCAGAAGATTTTTCTGCATGCTATAAAGTTCTACTGGGGACAGCTATCTTTGAGGTTAGAGATTTCTAGAGATTTCTCCAACTTTCAAGGATGCTGGCTAGCTGGGACAATTTCCATAGTTTTTCCTTTCCTCCCTCCCCTATTCTGGCCCCTTGATTTCCCCCCTTCCATCTGCTTCAGTTGGCTTGCTTCTGATTTCTCCTGTCCTTTGGAGTTATCAGGACTAAGACACAAGATTGATTCTTCAGGTCAAACTGTCCCTCATCAATTATAGTAAACAAACGAGGAACGTGTTTTCAGGTCAGTCAGTCTCTCCTTCCCTTACACACACACTCAGATGTCCTTCTACTTCCAAGGAAAACAGAAGCTAAAACAGGTAATTTGTTATTACCTCTTTAGAGGCAACCACGGTCACATTTCTCAAGTCTAATAACTCCTGGGACAGACAGCATCTCCTGACAAGAAACAAAGTTAGATATTGATGCAAACAGATAGGATCAAAAGATACAAAATCTAAATCCTCCCATTTGAGGAAACTCACACTTACTTAGTGTGGAGGTCTGGTTTCACTCCAGAAGAAGGGGTAAAAAAAAGTAGCAAATTGAGCTGAATAAAACATTTTAATCTGAAATGCAGCAGCACAAAAATTGGCTTTTGAAACTTATGAGAAAAAAAAACACAGAAAGTCAAGGTGAGAGGGTCAAGAGAGAATGAGAGAGACAAGACAAAACAGAAAGAGGCCCTAATCCCGAACCTTCCTCCTCTTTCTTCCATTACCAGGTGACAAAAGTCTTCTCCCTTAGCAATCCCGCTGGCCCCAACCATCTCTGCACAGAATCTGCCCACTGTCAGTCCCTGTCCCATCCAGATGAGGGGCTCCTGTCCCGTCCCTTCATCCTGAACCAAAAGACTTTGGAAAATGCATCTCCTCTGACCAGCCAAAGCAGTGAGCAACCAGAAGTGGGACAACACAAGAGACAATCAAATCTTACCTCTCTCTTTTCTACCACCTGTGCACTACTATTGACACTGAGCTTTCTCTACCTGTCTGTCATCATCACCATCACCAAAAAGCCCTGCCTCACACTTTGACTCTAAACTCTTGCTTAGTTTTCTTCCCCCAGAACTATATGTTTCAATTTCTAGCAACAAAGACTGCACTCTCTTAATGGGCTGGTGCATCTCAGTCTCTGAGCTTATGACAATACAAATACCTGTCTGACTGGCATACATAGTTACCATGACAATCAGGCATGTAAATTTGAGAGATCTTTAAGAGACAATAATGATGCTCTCATAGGCTTTGGCAGGTCTTATAAGCACTAACCGAGCATATTATTGAATATGTGCCAAAAGTGGAGGAGATCCACAAGACTCTATATCCTCTCTAGAAGGAGAAACTTGTTATAAACCTGCAGGGAAGTCTGCAAGAGCAAAACCCTAAAAACTAAGCAAGTCCTGACTTCAGACTTTTCATGAATTTTATGCCTTTTTTTTACCCTTTCTTCCTTTCATTTAATAATAAAAAAAAATTAATAAGTGGAATGTTCTGTAGTAACTTTGAAAGAAGTAATTTAATAAAAAAAAAATCAGAGTGCCTCAAGTTAATTTAATTCAATCGTAGGCTCATGCTGCTGCCAAATTGCACATTTCAAAACTGCATAGCCAAAGAACTTTAGGTGCCCTCTGAGAACGCCTGAAGTGAAAGAAAAGGTAGGGAAAAAAAGACCCGTGAAAGCAAATGAAGGCAAAAATCTTGCTGAGGGTTGGAGAGAATGAAGAAGGAAGAAGTTTGAATTAAACTGCTAGTGATTTAATGCTCAAGAACAATGGCTAGGTAGAAGTGTCAGTGGCATTTATTTAATTATTTATCACCCTTTGAAAAGAACAGAGAGTAGGTCAGACCGGTCAAGATGAGGAAAGCTTCATGCTCATCAGTAAAGAATAACTAACTTTGGAAAATGAAAGTAGAGCATAGCAATAAGAGTCCTGAGGGTCAGAGTTTCAAGCAAGAGAAATCAAAGCACTCTAGACTAAATTCTGCCCTCAGATGTATTCAGCCAGAGCCTGCAGACTTGAGCGGGAGCCCTGCAGCAAATATCCTAGCACGTGATCCAGTCTGGAGATGGCAGCACACCTTTTGGGCCTGGTCCAATGCCACTGAATCAAAAATTGCTGTTGAAACAGGACTGATTACAGTGTACTTTGAGCTGGCACCCAAAATAGCTAAGAAACAATACTGGACAGAGGAGACAAGAAAATGCTTTAGAAATGTTCCACTATAACTCAATGTTATTATGCCCTGAAATCACCTATACACCAGAGAGTATCTGGGAATGAACAGATAGGATACAACTTTGGTGTCAAAATTTTCCTTTGGAGGGGGGAAAAAAAAAAAGTCAATATGTATTTCACCAATCCTTGAGTATCCACAGAAGTCCATGGATCACATTGCCGACATACTGTCCTCTAGTTCATCTGCGAAATTCTATTCAGGTATCTGTTGCATGAGACATGATATGTAAGTTTTAAGTACTGTTGCTAGCAACTAGCTTGCTCCATCTCACACATACCATCAAAGCTAGCATACCTATTTATCATCATCTCCGTCCTGTCTAGCCCCTGGGCCTCTCCTGGGGCATCCATCTGAACAGGAGAGGTTAAGTGTTAAGGTCTTCAGAGCAAGAAGTGTTGATTATTATGAAAGTGCATCAACACTTCTCCATGATCTCAAAGCTTATGACATGAATAACAGTAAAACCAGAGGACCGAATTAGATGACCCAGAGATGTCCATTCGATCTGTGTATTTGTAATTGCTACTGCATTGTTTTTACTATTACTACTACTCCTAATCTTATTATTTCTTTGAGCAGGTGAAGATAAATTCTACTAACTTGCTTTAAGTTCATGGTTATGGCAGCTCTGACTGCCAAAGCAATACATCCTAAATCAGCACATGCAGTTTTGACCAAAGGCTGTCAAGACTGTCTACTATGATTATCTCTTCAGGGGTTAAGCTGGATGTCATTGGAAATTCACTACTTTCACCAAGATTTTTGATAAAGCTATATAATTAACCAATGACCTTGATGCTATCATAATAACTGAGCATATTTTCCACTATAGAGAGAGAAAAAAAAAAAAAACCACTCAGCTAGTATCAGAAGGTTGGCCAGTCTCCTTTTATGTATATAAAAATATACGTAGAATCAGAAAGATATATGTAACACTGATTTTTAATATATAAAAACCTTTATAAAATGTATGTATAAATGTAAATAAGTGTTATACAGTAGATATATATATAAATGCAAAATAGTGCTATATGCAAAATATGTATTTAAAGTGTACATATAAATGCGAAGCAGGGCTATATGGTAAATATGTACAGAAAACCAGTGCTTCCAAGCTCATTCTTTTATTTTCACTTTTTATCCATATTCTGCATATTTGGGGGTCTTTCTACTTCTCCCAGATCTTATTAGCTTCATTATAACAGGCAGTTGCAAGAGACATGATGTAAGGCCTTCAAATTCATAGGCTTAGCTAGAAAAAAAAAAATCTTGTAGTTTCCAAACACAAGGAAAAAGAAGATGCAAATGTGGCTCCACTTCACCCGATTTTGTATAGTCTTACTGATGGCCCATTGGGTAGATTGGTTTCTGCAGTGTGGAAGTCCCTCAACAACCATTTGGAGAAGCAGGAAGGAAAGGAAATAAAATATCCTACAGTAGACCTGCAGTTGGGAGCAGTGGACATGCTTTTGGAGCATAGTCCCTTTGTGAGATGTGACTGGAACACAGAGAAACTGAGAGTTAAAACAGCTACACTCAGCCTGGTCATCAAAACAAGTTCACTTTGCAACAACTTTTGCACTCTGTTAAAACACTGAACTGTCTCTTTACGACATACAAAGAACTTTAAAATTTCCCTTTATAGTCAAGGATATAACACCAGACTCAGTAAAATAGATTTATAACATACACACCATTATTTACTGGCTTTTCTAATATTTACTGTGGTATCTAAAAGGGCTTTACATGTATCTCTGAAGTTATCCCCCCATTTAGCATCTAGGGAACGGAAGTCCATATCCTCAAAGATAATTAGATACTTAATGATCTACGTGTCTATTTACTTTCTGAGGATCTGGGCTGCAGAGAATACTAAGCGACTTACCCAAATGTCATGCAAAAAGGTTGTGGTAGTGTCTTTAAAAAAAAAATAAATAAAAAAATACACACACACAGAGCCAGAAACCAATCTCCTAAATCCATATACTTTGTCTTAACTACTATCCTTGAGAATTACACTGTTATATAATGTAATTAGGAGAAAATAGCAAGTTCTATTCTAGGAACTTCTAATCAGCGACAAGCACCGCACTCCTAATGATCTCATTAGTAAAGCAATGCATAATTGCACCATAGCACCATCTAGCAAACTACACGTCCAGCCACAGGAGCACCTCTTCTCCAGGTAGACACACAACTCTGAGCGAAACCACTTCTGCTGTAGTAGCTCCAGGAACACTGGGATCAACTAGGAAGTGATAAGGAAGTTGTCTCTTCCAAATGAGAAGTAAAAGCTTTGAAAAAATAAAGAAGGAAAAGAAAACATTCTTGTCAGTGTACTGTTGTGCTGAGAATAAATATTATCCTGCTACTTTAATGCAGAGCCTACTGGCAGTAGGAATAGACCTAGAGACCATGGATTTAAGAGTAGCTTGGATTTGGATCTAATACTTGCAAATACGTTCTAATCCAGTGATCACCACATACATTTTACTTACAAAGGCCTATTCTTAGCTCACACATTTCAAAGCAAGCATGTGGCCATAGCACCGTAAATGAAGAAGCTCTGCCTCTCTGGAATATATATCTGAGTTCAATACATCCCCCATGGTACTTTACGATACAGTGCAGAACATGGCCAAAACTCATCCCAGGAAAAGAAACGCAAGCAACTGGCCCAAATTCTCAGAGCCAGAGCAGACATCTGGCACTACCAAGAGCAGCTGCCGTAAATCCTATCTGAGCAGTAAAGCCTGACTTAACTTCAAAGTCTCCCAAAAAGTGGGAGTGGTGCTGCCTGGATTTTGTATTTGGAGCCCTCCCTGGATGGCACATGGCAGGCTCTGCTCCAGCGGGGAGGAGCGAGCTCCAGCAGCAGCGACCAAGTCTCCACTCTGTGCTGGTGGCACCTGGGGAGACAGCTAAGGTTCTCCAAGCAGATTCAGGGTACCGCAGGCTCTGAAGGATCCTTGCAGCTCTTTCACGGCTGCCTCTGCTACCATCAGCAAACTCCTACTTGAGTGTGCTGCTCTGCAAAATGGGAATTTTACAGCTCCACGGGGAAGATCTGAAAGAGTAAAGCACCAAAGCCAGGAGTTAGGCATCTAAAAACCTTTATTGATCTGGGCCTATGTATACTGTATTATTGTGCTCCATGTTAGGTCATATCTGGGAGCCCACAGAAAGCAGCAGCGAGAAGCAGCAACAGGATTTAACTCTGAAGTAAGGGAAGAATGTAAGGAAAATGATGAACTGAAACGCTTTAACCTACCAAGGCAAGGACAAGAAGCAGTTAAGAGGGGATTTTGCTTAAGCACAGAGGAGAAAATCTTCAGAGATACAAATCACGACTGCTGATGATTCTGTTTTCCTCCTGACACAGATAATGGGATAAGTGGGCATGCATGGAAATCACAGAAAGGAGAAATTCTGAAGAGATGAAAGCCTTTCACACAGACAGCTCCATTATACTATTTTTTTTCCATGCCTCCTGCTGGGAAAGGCTGGGACTACAGCTATCCCTCGCCTCCAGAGCCTGCAGGAGCAGCTGTGAGCTCTACTTCATACAGGAATGTGCCATAATCCCTAATCCACCTGCCCTCCCAAGCAGCTGTGCCTGGAGTAGCTCTGAGATGTCCCACAGCTGCTTCTCACACCTCTTTTCCTAATGCGCTCTTCACCAGGAGAGGCAAGCACTGGAGCAACTGGAGGTTGCAGCCTGTTCCCCTTAGCAGGGATGCTGAAGTGGGGACAAACCGGACGCTAGCTCCCATCTTTGCCTCCCAACAGGAGGTGCTGAGACTGATATGGGCTATGGGAAAGTCTCCCACGCACAGTTGCTCATATAGGAGAAAACCCAGAGTGAATAAAGCAGTATCTGGCTGCTCTGGGCTGGCCGGCGTCAAAGCTCATTCACTGATGTGAGAAACCTAAATCTCTCTGAGGTTTTTTTTTTTTTAAAGTTTCCCCCCCCGCCCCCAGTCACTCTCCCTCTTTTTTGGATGTTGCCATGGAAACTGCATCTGGTTTCCATTCTCTCCGCTTCCGTCATGTCCCCGCTCAGAAGCGGCGGCGGAGAGACATTGATCAGTGATGCAATGAGCCAGCCCCTCAGGACCAAGGCAGGCCGGCAGCGGTGCATACGTAACCCCCAGGACTCCCATCACATGTCACTTCCTTCCCAGAGAAGGGTCAGTTTTATTAGTCTTTGGGCAAGTTTAATTAAAAATCAGGTGGAACCAAGCCCTTTGAGGCACTGCATTTCTGAGGGTCAGCAGATATGTCCCCATATACACACACACCTCAAGCTCTTAGGCGGCTCTGTCAGGAGATGCTGGGGCCCCTCCAGATGCCCCTGTGCACACCAAAGGCTGAAACCAGCTGGCTACAGAGAGGCCTACAAGTCCAAAGCATTATTTCTCTTTGAAGGATAATGCATACACCACTGCCCACCCCAACCCCTGCTCAGGCTGCTGGATCTGAGATGCTCTATGGGGACAAAGGGAACCTCATCTGGGGCCTTACATTAGACCCTGTGAACTCACAAACTCAGGTTTGCTGTGTGATGCACAGGTTCCCTTGAAACCAATATGCCTGCACCACTCCCTACCAGCCCTCACTGCTGCAGTCCCTCTCATCATCATCTCTCCTACTGGAACAGTGCACGAGAGGAGTAAGCAATCAGAAGTAGCAAATGCTTTCTGCCAACACTTACTTTTTTTGCTAAGTTGGTAGAGCAGCATTTCCATTATGAAAAGAAGATTTCAGGAGGCAGGCAACATCAGCAACAAAAAAGTCGAAAAGGGGGAAGCACATCAACAAAGACAAGGCAATCTCCAAAGAAAAAAAGGATGAAAAAACATTGAAAAGAGGCCAAGAGACTGACCAGCCTTTTCATTTCAGCTTGCCGCTAGCTGCATCTCTCTTCCTGCAGCCTCCTCCCACTATCTCCCCGAAGGGGAGAGTTGCCTCCTGACACAGTGATGTGACAAGGAGCCCTCTGACAGCTCTCTATTAATTAACTTCATGCCGATACAAATTTTATTTAAACTTAAAAAAATCCAATTCACATTGATCCACCTTCATTGCTCCATCTGGCTGCCAGTCAATGGCTGCTCAGCTTTACCTGACGTGGGAATAGATCTCCTCACAGCTCCCTGTGGAAGGGAGCACTTCAAAAGCACTCCAACCTGCTGAAAGCCATATCCGTGTCTCTTCTTTCCTGACTTTTCTCAACCCTCCATTTTTTCCCACCACAGACCTCTCTCTCCCAACAGGATGAGGTGCTTTCTGTACCAGTTGCCCAGAGTCCCATTGTCCCAGGAGCAGGCCTCCCTCCTAGAGCGAAGTTCAACACGCATGCAATCCATCAGGCTCAGCGGAGACAAGCCAAGGATGAATTGACCCCCTGTGTTCAGATTTCTGACAAGATTTGCTGGATTTCTCAATGGCAATTGTCATTTCTCTCCAAGGGAAAAGCTTTGTCTCTTCCCCTCCCCGCTGCCCCAAGAATCGATACGACTTCTACAGAGAACAGCCTTTACCAAACAATGCTTGGTCCCTCAGGCCTTGTCTACACTGAGAAAAAAGCTTTTTTTTTTTTTGCCTTTTTTTTTTTCTTCCTGCTCTGTAAGTAATAGATGCATCATTACCAAAAGATCACAGGGCAGCTACCGATCTCATGTTGTCTACACTTCAGCTCTTATTTTCGGCATCACTGACTTTTGGTAGTCAAGGCAAATAAGCTAGTTCTGGTTGGTCTCAACTAACATACACCACGGCAGACCTCAGGCTGGCCTTTCTCCTAATGTTTAAAGTTAGCTGGCTCATCTATGGTCCAGGAAGAAACTAAAAACATATTCCCTAGCACCTTTCCACCACAAGAAAGGTCATGTTACAACCACTTTAGCTAGCACACTCTTGATAAATCTCACTAAGAAAAATAAGCATGTGTCCTACTCTAGACAAAGCATGCAGTTTGCTAGCACAGCACTCAGGGGGCTCAACCAGCCCAGTGTAATGCTAGTGAAGTGCTGAAGCCTTATCATGCAGGAGCTACAGTGTTAACCATCATAGGCACAGCTGAAATAGAACATTTTAGCAAGAGTAGCCAATTCCAGCCATCACGTGAAAGAAGGAGAGGGAGGAAGATATTGTCTGCCCCTTAGTGGCGTCCTTTGAGCAGATTAAAATTCCACCACTGAACCATCTGGTGATACGCCTGTCTGACGGAGTCGCACCCTTTCTGCCAACCAGTAAATCCTCTTGGCCTGAAAGACCATGTGTGCAGGGTTTCTTTCAAGGAAAACATTCATCCATTTTGGCACCAACCAGACCGAGCAGTAAGGGTTAGCCATTCTCTACAGTTTATGTTGTTCCTGCCTACTGGGTCAGTGGCAATAGCTTGTCATCTCACACTGAGTGGGGCATCTGATCCTCAGGCCTAAAGTCATACTGTGCACAAATCTGTGTATGCAACCACACAGGTATTTCCCTGACTTAAGAGACAATAATAACCTGGTTTATATGCAAAAGCATCTGTGTGGGGATGGGCAACAAAGGAAAGGATAAATCCTCTCTCCTTGCAGAAGCAAAAGAGTATGACCCTGGCAAATATGTTAAAACTGCATCTCTAATTTAGGTGGTGTTTTATGTACTAGGCACACACTGGTGGATATGCATAGAAACCTAACACAAGAATATACCCTGAAATATCAGTCTAAGTGCTTGTTGGGCAAGCACGCTTGGCTTGTGCTGCTCTGCCCTCTCAACTTGCAGTCTGTAAAGCAAAATAAATGCAATACTGCCTTGGACCACAGAGAGAGCCAATGAGCACGGAGAAAGCAGAGAGAACAGAAAAAGTTGCTAGGCTTTATTACATCTTTAGCTGCTGGATAAAAGGTATCAGCTTGATTTTCTTTCCAGCACACAAGCGTCTGGGACTAATATTAGTAGCAAATAATTCTTCCGTTGCAAATAAGTAGTATAGATGCTTGATATCTATTTCCTCATAGCAGATACCACAATCCTCACCAGCTAACCTGCTTTGGTCCTTGTTAAACCAGAAGTGGGCTCTAAGTTCATGAGGGGCCCAAGTAGGAAAGCTTGTGCTTAATGACTCTGGAACAAGTTGGGGTTTTGAGCAGGCAGAGATCTGAATGCAGCTCCAACAGAGTCTGGGGATGAAAAAGAAGGAGCTATGTGACAGGAGATGCTGGAAAGCTTCAGGATGTCTAGGATAAGTGGATAGGCCACAGGCAGCCTAAGTGGGCATGCTCCTCTCCTTACTTGCTGGTAAAACCAGGCAGCAACTATGTTTTGGAGGCATTATGCAGCCATAGGCAGCCACCTGGTCACAGACTTCCTCTGCTCAGTAAAGATGTCTTTAACACCTAAAGCCAGAAGGAGCTCAAGTTCCAGCTGGCGACCGTTTCATTTCAAAGACGCTGAGGTTGGTATCTTGAGGCAAGAGTGTCCACATAACTCAGCTCTACAGCAACACAGCAGTGTTCTATGCCTGAGTGTAGGCCCTATATCCCAGCTTTCTGTGAGACCTGAAAGCTAGTTGAGAATAAGCCTGCTACAGCAGTGAGCCAACCTGGCTTCTCGTGTCCATCCTCCAGGTCTTGCTGCTCACCCCCTCTCCATTTATCTCTCTGCTCCTTGCCTACTTTCCCAGCGTCTCCATTTGGCGCTCTTTCACCTTGCAAGGGAACCATCATCTATGCAGAACTAGAAAAGCCATGTCCATGGGCTGAATTTGTTCATTGGAAGCAAACAGCCACAACAAAGGAGACAGCCCTGGCCTTCACAAACCTGCCTTCAGACAATGAATCAAAAGTGTTTAAGCTGGCATTAAAGCACCTTGAGCTTTTGCAGCACGCTGGCAGAAAGAGCACGCAGCTCTTCCCTTTCTTTCTCTTTCTCTCCCTGCCTTTAGCCCTATCCTTCAAACACCCCTTTTCCATCCTCCCTCCTCCACCCTTTTTCTGTCCATTTTTTTCCTTCCTTTTTTTTTTTTTTTTTTTTTTTCTGTTTTTCTCTGTCAACTCTTACTCCTCAACTCTATGCCGGGATCAGGCTCTCTTACTCTACAGGCACTAAACAGAAAAAAAAGCAGGTTTGAAATTAGTTCTTATCCAATGCAGGATGGCTGACCCTTGGGGCAGAGACTGCTATATGTGCTTATAGTGTCCTGATCACCAGTTAGACCTTTTGATATTGCAACAGGAACCATGCCTAAAGTCATTTGGGGTCATTTTTCTTAATATAACTTCCAGAGCAATACAGGCCGAAAAGCAACTCACTCAGCAATTTTGGCGCTTTGTGGAAAAAGTTGTCTACATTACATCACAGGTATACAGTTTGGATTAAAAAGTTCTAGCCAAAGAACTATCTTACGACAAACCCAGCCATACAAGCTGGTATCATCCTTGCTAATGCCAGCCTCATTTCAAGCATAACTTTGCCCATGTCTTGCTTCCGATTGGTATGTACCATTACGCTTATGACTAAAGCTCTCATGTTGTCAGGGCTTGCCAAAGACCCTTCCTTCTCTACAGGGAAAAAACACACAGATTCACAGTTTTTGCCGCACACAAAACATGCCCAAATGAAAAGCTTTTCCATGAAATTAAGTATTGGGATCTGTGGCATTTCAAATCTTCTCAAGACTCACCTAGATAAAGCCACGGTGACCTGATCTAGTATTCGCAGTACCCATGTCCTCCAGAAGACCCTTTCAACTAGTATGATTGCAATTCTGTTAAATGTAAATCAGAACAAAACCCATCAGCTTATCTGAAACTAAGCACTTCACCAAGTTTTTGCACAAACCAATATCAGGATAGAAAATTTTCCGATTAAAAATAACACAAAAAAAACCCACATTCCAACAGTGTTTCAGCCAAAGTTCTGAATTCAGTCTTAAATTCAAGCCTTGAGCTTTCCTCAGCATAGCAAAGCATGTTTAGCTCTCTCAGCATTTGCCCCCTTGCCCACTTGTGCGAGGGGTGAGTGGATGGGCAACAGCATTCCAACTCGCTATCTGTGTGGGGATACAAAATATTATAGGAGTATTTAAAGAAAGATCCCATGGCACACGTCGCCTTTTTCTTACAACAGAGTGACAGAAAAGCTCATCTTCAGAAGAAAGTAATACTTAAGTACTTCAGAGAAGTTCCCAAGTTGTGGTGCTTCCTTTTTCAGAAACTGTTTGGGAAATCAACATTTTCTTTTACAAAATTTCTGACGAAAAATCTTTTGAGATTTTCTGCTCTGTCAAAAAGCTGTCAGCTTTCCCCAAAAAAAGTTTGGAACAGACTCAAAGTGACAATTTTTTTCTTCTATTTTGCTTTAAAATGTCATTTTCTACCTTCCTTTATTTGTAATGGAGTGAAAATATACGAGACAAAGTGACATTTCCACTGCAGCTATCATTTTGTTTTTCCCTTTTTTGAGCTGAGAAGCACAAATGGAATATTTTCAGTCAAAATGTTGATTTTTGAACTTAAATGTTTGTTTCAAATATCCCCCTGGAAAACCCTTTCTTTTCAGCGGAACTGACATTCTTCTTTCCTTCCTTCCTTCTCCCCCCAAAATGGTGGCTTTTTTTCTTTCTTTCTTTCTTTCTTCTTTTTTCCCTGGCAGGAAAAAAGATTAGTACCCCAGTACTAATTTGTTTCTCTGCCTTGACACTTAGTTGGACTGACACAGACTGTAGAGGAAAGGTAATATGCAAACTTTTCTCCAATGTGTGTGTCTAAACTCAGAATTAATGAAGACTGCAGTCTCGCTCCAGCTGACAAGGATGGGACCCATTGACTCCACATACAGCAAACTACTGCCCCAGCACACATCAAAGCAAGAGGAAGGGTGCAGCATTTATTTGAAATGTCAATAACTGCATACAAGTTGGTTCCCATCCCTTTGTAGGTGGTGGGGAACATTAAGTCCTTCTCACAGATGAAGGGTTTAAACACATGACTGACAGTCCTACTTGCTATCCGAGAACCATACTTCCAAAAAGAAATGTAACACTCGATGCGGTGAGGAATTACACCAGCCATGTGCAATTTTCTCCTTCATGTCCCAGACCAGGAGCTGATGCTCTGGCTGTCAACTTCTGCATTAAAATCAAGTGCTCCAATCTCATTTTGGATGTGGGAGGGAAACATCCGAACTGTCCTAGAGCAAAGATCTATACTTCAGCTTAATCCATTTAAGCGCAATGCCAGGCCTACACCAACTGGTAGCATCTCTGCCCAGCTTCGTCTCCCTCAGGGCTTGAAGAAGCGTGCAACTTCCTAGGAAAGCTAACTCTGCTGTACAGTCCTTCTTTAGATGAAGTCAACAAAGTGGTGATGATGTGGTCAGAAATACTTGCCAACAAGAGACGGAGTAGGAGGAAAATAGGGTTTTGCTGAATCACTGCTGAACTATTTAATACAGACTCTAAACATCCACACTTCTCCCTGCTTCTGTGCTACTTACATTGTCACTGCAGGCTTCTCACTTTATACCTAGAGCCCTCCTTGCCAAGCTTCCCAGCCTGCTTCTTCTGACCAACATCCACCTACATTTGGGTTCATCAAGCGATGCCTCTTGAAGGACTGTTCCAAAATGCATGCCCTGACTGGCGCATCAATCACCCAACGTCACTCCATCCTTCTCCATTTCCACTTAGAAAGATTGATCAGCGCTTAGCTGCCTGCCACAGGCAGACAGGTCATAGTAAATCAAACACTTGTACATCCATGAAGAAAACTTTCCCAGAGGTGATCCTAAAGTGCTCTGCCTACTGGGGTGTCCCTTAGAAACTTCAAGGTGTCACTGACCAATGATTCAAGTAAGCTGGAAGCTCTACTGTAATATTTTGCAGTGCGTCTTCTTTTTATGTTTTATTACAGTTTCCTGCATTAAAAGCAGCAAGTGTGGTGTTGAGATCAAATCTACAGTAGAGAAAAGCCAGGAGTAAGCAGTACTATGGAAAAGCTGCTGCCACTAAACCCAGTGCAGAACCAGTTCTCCTTCATAGAGACATTTGTTCTTTTAACCTCAAGCTTGTTCATTCAGATAGCTAGCTTAGCAAAGAGGACGGGTTAGAGCACCTACTGCCCACCCAGTTTATTGCAGTGTCTAACCCTTTCTCTTTAGTTCAGCATCAACTTCTTCCTAAATCTCATTTCTTTCTCATCAGTCAGCAGGATTCTCCAGCCTGTAACACAGAACCTGGCTGAAAGGAGAGACAGCTTCATTAAGTGTTCAGGCAAGCTGTGCATGAAATCCAAATTAGGAATCCAAGGCCTGAAGGAAGTATAACTCTGCATATATGTGGAAAATAAAACACAGAAGTCCTGGGACACCACGTATAGGATTAGCAGGCTCTGTACTTGTGCTTTTCCTTCAAAGCAAGAGGAGAGTATAGCCCCTGGTGAATTCAACATGGAGTATTTGTACTCTGTGAAAGGTGAGGAAACGTGTACTCACTCTTAGCATCTTCTCAGTAACTGAGAAATCAAGGGGCTTGGAATCTAACTTGGGTGTCACCCCTCTCACCTTCCCCCCAGGTGACACATTCTCTAGCAAGACAGAGGAAAATAATCATATGGTCAAGTCAAGGAGGAAAAACGTGGATTGAGAAAACTTCATGCAGGCCTCTTGAGCCAGACAAAAAGGAAAGATGACCACAAAACAGTGGAAAGCTGTATTTTGCAAGTTTGTGGAAGTGAACACTACAGCATATAATTTTGCTATGTACTTAATGAATGCACATCAGCCACTTCCAGCGCACAGACAGGCAGTGGAAGAGAACAGAGGTTGCCAGACATTAAGCTAGACTGACATGTGTGGGAGTGGTGCAGCCCGCTCCGTAAAACCCAGCTGCCCCCTGGGAGAAAGCAAGCCACAATGCACAGGAATGGAACGTCTTCCTCATAAAATACCACCCTGATGTAAAAGTTGAGTGAGGCATGTCTTTGGTAGAGTGTCTGTGATGGGGTTACTAGATCAAAACCATAAGTCTAAGAAATACCTGCACACCCAGGTTATTCAGGCCACAGAAATGGCCATGAGCCAAGTACAGACACAAGTCCCCTCTGCTGGGTATGTTATTCAGTAGACTAGAAGCATAGTTTAAAGCCAATGTCTTAACTCTACCCTGTCCTAGCTTCCTTACCTGCTTGTCTGGGTTGCCATTTCCACATGCCTTTACTATCTAGAACAAGCCTATTTAGTTCAATAAAAGTAGATACTCTAATTTGTTCTGGTTACAAAAGTAGGCTAGTCTACACAGGAATCCTACACTTTCAGCTCCTTTGCAGATTTCAGATTATTCTGTCCAGTCTTACATGGCCAGCATGAGATCTGTACAATTACCCCCTTCATCTAGCTCTCCTGTGGCTGACCTTGGGCCTTTGCAGTGCAGCATCCCAGCTTCTCTGTAAGCCCATGCCGTTAAATACAGCTGGCCAAGGTGATACATGATGTCATGCTGGATTTGTGATTACACAGTAAAGTTAGGTCTGCAGCACTATAGACAACTCCCACATTCAATCTAGCTCTGGCCTGTCACTTCCCTTCATTAGATTCCAATTCCCCTGTGTCACATATATTGACAGGGACCAGTCCTTGGTATTCGGAAAGATTATTTTGACACCTGCACAACAAGCAAGACCAGAAAGAGTCCAAGATCACAACTGTGGTGCAGAGAGAGCAAAAGCTCTAGGGCTTATACAAATCTGCTCCTCATCCTCGTCAGGAAAGACATCTCAAATATAACGAGTATGCAAAGGGGATTCTTTATGAGGCACCTGGGCATAGAGGGAGGGAGCCTGAGAACTGCAGAACCTCAGAGATTGGCAGCAGGCTAATGTCATCCCACTGGGTCTTTGCATCTTGGCTTGGATTCAGGAGACGTAGGAAGGATGGCTCAGCACGTGATCAGCGTCTGTCCTCGTTCCTACCTTGTCTCTAGATGCACAGCAGGAAGAGCAAGATGGGAAGTTCGACTGATCGTTAGAAAGCACTTTTAATCAGACCTTCATGAAGATCACAAAGTCATCAGCTCACGGTGACGGATTGCCAGGGACTCTATGATGAATGCATTTGCAAATATTGCTGCAGAATAATTTCCTTCCGTCGCCAGAGCACTCCAAACAAATTAGATTCCCTCTAATCACATCTCATGTCTGTGGATGAGGAAAGATGGGCCCGTCAGCATAAATGCGTTTAGGGGGTGGGTGGCAGAGGGGAGAGAGTGAGGCAAGGGTCTACATGCAGCATACAGGCAGATGAGCTGATGGAAAGCTGCCCAGTTTTGAGAAGAGGGTCTGAGCAGTGGTTTGGGTAATCCCAAACATGCCAACAGCCCCTGCTTGCACACCCTAAAACATAAATGCCACAGAACAGAGAGAAAAGCCAGCAATTCATCGGGAATTTTGGAGAGTACAGAAGAAAAGGAAGGACAGTAATGCCTTCCCTAATTTCATTTGTCCCACAGAGCACTTTTTTTTATGTCTTAAGCTTAAACAGATGAGTTGAAACTGCTACCATGATAAGACAAAGGCTGTGCTGCTTGTGCACTGTCATCCCCATGCCTGACCCCAAGCTGGGACACTTGAATACAAGAAGCAGGGGGACGAGCTTCCTAGATAATCCAGCACAGGAGACTCACAAGTTGCAGTACTGGGATGGAGACACAGTGGGGAATTTTTAATTAGTACCATGTGGCCATTACGCCCATGCTGGCTACATTCAACAAAGCTGGTAGCTCTTCTAATTCATACTAAGCCCGAGCATATTAATTTTAAGCTCTTTAAAACTGGGGACACAACAGGACTTAAATTTAAACATAAGTCAAGAGTGAACAGCACTGGGAGCTTTTTCAAAGTAGGAAAGATATAGAATAGCCTCTTTTGTGCTAAGAGAATGGGCTAAGAAAGATGGCTGAAAACTACTACTTTCTCTACACCACATTTAGAATAAATGTTGGAAGTTGACCAGGAAGATTATTGGAAAGCAGCAGGCTCAGACCAATGTTGTGTCCATCATCTGAAATTTTCCTGAATTCATTAATTAACCCAATGCCTCCATTGCTCAAAAGTAAAGCGTCATTCCTTAGTGACACACTACTTAGAGACTAACCCTGCAAGCCACAAGGTATTGTGTCCTTCTGTTCCAGGAGAGGACAAGTATAATCCATGGAGTTAGGTTTCTCATACAGCAAGCCCAAGACTTGCTTCACCCAGTTGTCTCCAGCTTAAAATCTACTGTGCCTGGTTTTTAAAGAGAACTGGAACAGTCTGATACTCTTCGAAGGCAGACCTTGCCATATTTCCACACATGGGTTATAAAAGAGTGCAACAGGTAAGCAGAGTGCTGGAGAAGACAAGAATGATGGCATGTTTTTGCAAATACAAAGACAACAGGATTGGAAGGTAGAAAGAATTAGGTGCAATGCAAATTTTGAGCAGATTACATAAAGATACAGGAGTAAGACAGGCCAGAGAGATACTGTGCTTGCATGCCCACGTACATCTGCTGAAGGACACACAGTTGTGCTTTATTCATTTCCCTGCTCAGAGCTAGGGCAGTTTCTGGCTTCCCAATCCCTAGTTGGTACCAACTCGCTTTTCACAGTCCCCATCCTGGCAGCTTGGAAACTCTGCCAAAAGCTCGCTACTGCAAGAAAAATGTAAGCCCAGCCCATGCCCTTTTAATTAGCTTTGAGATCTGGCACCAAACAACTCGACACAGAAGAGGCAAAAGTAAAGAAAAAGTCTTGCTTAAAATACGGTGCTGAGTGAGCTGAGGAACTGTGAAGAGGGCAGCGAGAAGGGGAGCAGGGAGAAGAGGCGGTGGAGGGAGAGGGGAACTGCTGTGCGGAGCAATTGGCCGCGTTTGCTCTCCTGAAAGCCTCTGTGTGCATTTCCTCCAACGTGCGCTGGATTTATATAGGGGGCAAACCCTCATGGGCTAGTGGGCTCGCAGCAAGATTTGGGCCAAGCAGCAGGCGGGCTGCTGCCAGCTTCCCCTCCTCCTCTTGTTCCCTCGCTCCCTTTCACAGCAGGACCTTCTTATCAGGTATGATAAGCAGCACTCCTGAGCAAGCCTGGCCAGCTGCCAGCTCACGTTCCAGGAGCGCGGCCGGGCGCTGCCGCTGTGTGAGCACACTTTAATAAAACTCTGATTTTTATCTGAACATTTTATTAATTCAGGCTCAGCCATAAAAAAAAAAAAAAAAAAAAAAAAAAGCCAATGCATTGAATATGCCAAAGTGTGTTCTCTCCAGCTTCTAATACTGATGTATGTATGCCTACAGTCTCCTTTGCCCCATGCTGGAACACGTTTTCAATGCATCTCCCCCTGGAGTTGCCCCCAAGTTTATTGTTTACTCCAGCCCCATGCTGGGGGAATGGAAGGGGCTCTCTGTATCTCCTTTTGCCCTCCCTTCATTTGCACGGTAATTTTGAACAGGGCAAAGGAGAGAAGAAAAACACTTTCCTTCCCTTAACAAGTTCCTTCTGGCGTTCCCATACCCAGAGCACATGGCGAGACACTGGGCAGCTGCAAGCTGTTTCCAGAAATCACCTTTCCTTTCTTCTCTTTCCACTGCTGCCTCACTCTCCCTCAGTGCTCCTCATGATGGAGCCATCTCAGCCCTCTCAGAGCGGGCTGAAACATGTACACGTACATCACATTACCTGCTGCAACACTACCAGAGTAAGGGGACAGAGGAGAAGAGGTATGTGGGGGACCAGGCTTAAAAGATGAGATGGATATTCTAAAGCATCCACAGTTAATGCAGGTTTCTATGCCCTGGCTGATGGATTGACATTATTTTCCTGACATAAGACAGCTTGTTTTACTCTTCTTCCCTCTGTTGCCAGTTCAGTAATGGGACCCACAGGATTCCACCTTGTGTAAGAACTGTGCTGCCAGGCCATGATATTCACCTAGTAGGAGTGACACCTGCCACCCACAAGACTGATAACAGTTGAGAATCCTTTGGGCGAGCCTTTGAGCGAGCACAAAGCACCTTGAAGGTCTGTGATACTGCTTCCTATTCCATGTCTCTATGATCTTTGTAAAGAGAAGGTCCACATTTGCCCACCACTTTTTTACATGCTTAAGCCTTTACCCCCACAGCAGCAGCTCAAAGTACTCCATCTGTTTTCCAAACCCAGCTCATCAACTTTTGCAAGCAGTTTGTCTTCCATCCCACTTAATCCAGATTAAATCCAAGCCTACTGTACAAGCTGAGACATCTTTTCATTCCTTTGAATAAAGTTCATTTCTTAAAGCTCATCACCAAAAACCTTTGGGATTCTCCTTCAATTCAGTTATTGCCCCCTCTTTTCCATTTGATCTGCCTTAGCATATACACATATGGCAGAGAGGATAGAAACACCAGGTGCTGGACAGCCTGATCTGCACCTTACTAGGTGAGATGATGTCAGAATGTAGGATAGCTGGATGGCATTTCCTAAGCCAGAGCCAAAAGTTTTCATAAGCAACTCAAAAGGTAATCAGTAAGCAGGAACTTTGAAGCAAGCAGCAAGGATGTCCACCCAGTTCTCTCTACTCAAACCATTCATTTGGGCAGTGAGGTATTGCAAGGAGGAATATTTTTAAGAGATTGGCGAAATGACAGCTGAAGTAAAAGTAAAAGGGAAGATGGACATCTGCTTGACAGCTGGAAAGAGGCTCATGAGACCAAGGTTCAGCCCTGCTGGAGATATCACATGCGATCTTGGTCAAGTCACTGTGCCTTAGCTCCTCTGTATATTTGGGATGGCTAAAATAATCCAGTCTTGGCTTCAGCAGGGAACATAAAGTAAAGCTCAAAAAATGATGATTAAGAATTAGAGTTGGTGTTCTCCTAAAGGCTATGAACAGCAAGAATGTAGGAAAAAAAGCTATGAGCATAAGAGACAGAAAGGTGAAATAATAAGCTTAACAGTGCCATGGCAATAAGAAGATCCTAAGTCCTACTTCTGTTGGGGGTTTACAGAAAGCCTGTGCATTCCCTGTCTCTGTTTCCTTAGACAGAAAACAAGCTGGCTGCTTTTGCTGGCAAAACATAACATGTGATTGCTTCATCCAAGTCTTTATTTGTGTTTCACTTCCTTTTCATTGGTCAACTAATTCTAGAGAGAAAATAAATAAATCAAATAAGCAGACAAAACCAACCCAAACCCCTTGGCCACCTACAAACAATCAGATTGCCTCCTGCACAGGATCACTTCAAGGTTCACAGGATACCAGAGCTTGCCTGCTGTAGGCTTTGGGGATGCAGTGCTAATGATATTACTGTAAAAGGACTGAAGCTTCAACTAGTTTTGTTAAAACCTGTAGTCTGCATTCTCTAAAAGACAAGAGACTCTTGGCCTTAGACTCCGGATAGGAAAGATGAAAACCAGACAGAAAGAGTTAGCTTAGGACCTAGAAAAAGCTTGGCCATGTTAATGCAGCGCTCTGCCTGTGCTTATGCGCTCAGGACAGCTAAGTAATCTTACTAGTGATCTTTCCTCACACAGCTACCCTGCTCTGGAGATAGCTCAGGTGGTCTGGCACAACACTGAAGTGTACGTGCAGGTAGAGAGACAGTCCTGCTGTTTGTGAGCCTACAGTTCTGCTGTCATTCAGTCTTTCCATGCAGTCAACTATATAGGATAGGCATAAAAAAGTCTATAGTTTTAATGATCAATTAACTCTGAAAATTTTCTGTCTGAAAATGCATTTACTTCACAGCTCAACCTGTGGTAATGTTTAAGTACTCTCTTCTACTAGGGTATGATCTCAAAGCAGAAGTGGTGACATCTTTCATACATGCAAAATCATAGACGCTCTTCTAGTATTACTACCTTGTAGCACTAGGCCTTTAAAGAAGTCACAGAAGTCTCCTCCAGTGAAAAGTTTAGCATTAAGAAGGTAAGAGCCTTAATGAATACGGTATAGGCAACAAAAGTGCTAGCTTTGCCTTGTGAGCAAAATTTTAGTAGGACTATTGAAGGAACAGGGCAAAACACAACACTTTCTTCTTTAAAACTATGATTCCAAGCACAGTGACGGGAGACCGAATCCTCTGACCTGAGGACAGTGAGTCAGATCTGAGGTCTGAGCTGGGGAAGGATAAGAAGTGAGTAACTGAGGAAGGTGACATTTCCTTATGATCTCAAGACACTAGTATAAAAACCATCTTACCATTTTCTGAAAACACAATAACTGATCAACCACTTACAGGATTTTTCCCAGGTAAGGATTATTAAAGGGTGCTTCCTGAACTGCGGAGCAGAATCCAACCGCCTAGACAATTTCTCAGCAGGAGGTTGAGGACTGTGAGAAATCCATGAGGGCAACTGCATAGTTAGCTCACCTCCGCCTTGTAGCTAAGGAGAAAGCAAATCTCAACCCATCCCAGCCAAATGCAAGACTGCCTTGGTTCGGAAGAGAATGATAAAAGTGCTACAATCCTCACTTGAAAGTGTAGGTTTATCAAGCCAAGGATCTCTGCTAGGAAAATGCTTTTCCCTGTGAACTGCAGAGGCAGTACAGTACACGGAAGGAATCCAAAGATCTTGCCAGCCTCTCCATAGCATGGTGAGGGCTGCTCTCATGCTCCCCAGCTATACAGATGACAGCTGCTGTTCAAAACGTCTCTCTTCACAGGCTCATGCAGTATTTGTACAGAGCAATAATATCCTAAATGTCTTCTAATTATTCCTCCGGATTAATGAAAATGTGTTATATTATTGACGGGTCTTTTGCAATATTTATAAAACACGGATTGGATTAAGGAGGAATAAATAAATATGTAGAGGTTGCCTAACATGTAAATAATAAATATTCAGTCATCTATTTTTTTGCAAGATGGTTTAAATATATAGCGTTTTCAATAAATCTTTAATAACTCTGCAAACATTTATTTATTTGCTTTGAAGCGCAGGGGAATTGTGAGAAAGCTCTGCAGATTCCAGAAAGGGCAGGCAGATGGAACGCCTGCCCTACCACACAGCTCTCAACCATTTTCTGGCAAAGAAAGAAAACAGATCCTGCGCTGTTCCAGGACTAGAAGCAGAGAGAGGGGTGGAACTCAACGGAGACACATCCCTCTCACCTCACAAAAAGACGCACACTAGCCATCATCCCTGCACAACACAACAGCTTTGCCCAGCCAACACCTCATATATTGCAAAACTCAAGCTTACATTACAGACACGTCCCCAGACCTCCAAAGGTTTACCAGACCCAGTCTTCCTAACCATAAGGGGACTATTGAAAGTATATTTGCTCCAGATTCCAAGACTACATTGAGAAAGAAAGACAAGAAGCAACACCCTAGTGGTGGTCTACTCCTTATTTTCATAGGAGTTTTTAGTTTTTCCGCAGGCTAACACAATGACAAGAGATTTATCTCTTTTTGCCTATTTTGCCTTTAATGCCTATTGCATTAAACACCTTGGAACCTATAGTGAAGAATACCACTGTTCTCCCCAAGAAAAGCTGGACTCTGCCCAGTTAAGAGCCCATTTTTGACTCTGGATGTTCAATAGCCTACACCCTAGCGGTGTCAGTCATAACTGAGGGTATTCAACCTCCCAGAGGACACCAAGTCATATAGGTTGTTTTAAATTCAAAGACCATTACCTTATCAAGAAGTTCTGCTTTTCTAGAGGCACCATAACAGTTGATCTGTCATGACCCAGAATAACACCAGGGCAAGATATCAGAATGTGTCTCTTGTGAAATATGTTTACATAGCATCAAGTGCCTGCTAAGACAATGGCTTTTTGTAATCACTAAATATTATGGTAAGAAAAGCTTTAAAATTAAATGCCCAAAACACAGTTAAAACACTTAATTTTAATGGGACAGGATGGTCATTGCATGTTAAATAAATACTGATTGTTAAAAGCAAGCTGAGTTGCTGAGTTTTAATAGCTGTGCAGTAAATAACTGTTTATGCGTCTATTACGTGGATTTGGATGCATCAGCAAATATGCTTTTAATAATCAATTGATACTTAACATATAATATCTGTCTGATTAAATCAAAGGAGATGGATGCAGCCGCAGTAATTACTGCATATTGTTACAATACCATTGCATCAGGGAAACATATTTATTGAGGTGGAAAAAAAGTCAGAGATAGATGCACATCTGCTTGCCTGTCTCCTTACTGCAGTACCTTGGGCTGTCATCTCATTGATTTTCCAAGATAAGCAATGTTCACCCTAGTCAATACTTGGATGGGATACCACCAAGGGAAACCTGGAGTGCTGAAGGAAGTGGTGCTAGCAATTCAGCCGAGGTTGCTCTTTCATTTTCCAGAAGGAAACTGTGAAACCCCAAGCCCTCTGAAGCACATCATCCCTAAGGGGATACTGCTCTCCCCCACGCATAGTTAACCCCTGCAGGCAGTTGCTGATGGAGCTGCTGATTTCCACACCCAGGCCGACTCCACAACACATAACCACATTCCAGCTCCCCAGACTGCTGAAGTCCCTGGATGCAGCACTGCTCTCCATTTCTTGTCAGAAAGACACTTCCTTCTGGGACGGGCCAAAGAAATCACAGCCAGTAAAGCCTCCTTTCTATCTTTTCTTTTGTATCCTTTTCTTGCTTCCAAACTCCCCAGAGCAAATACTCTGACGGTTTACACCCCCACATCTTTGGTGGGGCAGGACCAGTGCCCAAAATTACATGATTTGTTCTACACACAGGATGATCAGTCAAGCCACAGTTCAGTCCTTGAAATGGCAAAAAACAAGGTGGCTTGGAGCACCTGGATTTCTCCACCTTGGCTCCTGCCTAGCACAATACAGCAAGAGCGGAAGATCCACCTCAGATCCAGTTCAGAACTTTGGCCAGTGGGAAGACAAACAAGCTCCCATTCTCTGATATCTGGACTAAAACCCCGCTGAGGCGACACATTTAAATCAAGGAAGGAAAATTCTGGCATAGGCTCTAGGTTCTTAAACAAACAGTACAGACTTGTTACAAATGCACGGTGTAGGAAAATTTAGCCTGTATTAAGACAGCTAGGAAAATCCTCAATTGTGTACTTTGCTGTAGGCCACCCTAAAGCAAGTAATTCATTCAGCAAATGCCATGGGCTGTCTCCTTTCTCGTATGTAGAAGCACAGAGAACTAAATGGTTCCACACAACTCAAGTCCCAGTTTTATCATATGCATATATCTTTCCTCACACTGAACTTTCTGCAAGACAGGAAGGCCCCTAGAACTAGAGGCACAGATGTTCCTGGGCACTTCATTCAATAGAAAGCAGTGACAGTCTGGAGGCCTGAGTAGGCCAGATCCAGATCTCTGAATCTGGTTCCTGGTAACTATATGATATACTTAAAGGTACTATATGAAAAATATGTGAGCTACATAATGTTTAGGGAAGTATTTTTAAAATTTCAGAAATTTCGAGTTTTTTTTTTTTTTTAATTCCCTGCACATTATTGAGCTTGCAAAACAAAGAGTTTCTCAAGCATTTGACAAAAAATAAATAAAAGCCCCGCAAGCCCTCTTCCTAACCACATGCCTGGACTGAAAATAAGCAAAATGTCTGATGGTCATTATGAATCAATGCAGGACAGCACACTAACTCACCCACCAAGTTCACTCTGTCACATGTATGACGGATGTCTTTAAAAAGGAATAAAAAACACAATGTTTGCTAATGTTATTAGCAATGCACTAATAACTACAATAATGCTTTGGATTCCTAGGGGTACCTTTTATCCTGAGATCTCAAAGTCCTTCACAGGAAGATGATTAAGCATCACCCTGACCCATCCACTGCTGCAAAAAGGTGGAACACTGATAGTTTCAAAGTCACAGGCAACCTACAATTCTAAAGAGCCGAGATTCCCTTTCTTTAAAAAGACTTGCCTCTTACCTATTAATTGGCAGGGTAGATAACAGGTACCATAAAATCTTATGGTTTCAGAAACTTAAGTGGATTTTCAAAGGATAGTTCTCAGGCCACCACAAAACACCCCAGGCCAACACAGAGCAGTGCACCTTTGGGCATGATGACATTTTCTTCACTTTCCTCTAAAGCATGAGGTCAAAGACACATAAAACACCCCATGCCCAGGTGGATCAGTGACCCAACTGACCAGTGACCCAACTGGCCATCTTGGCAATGCGTAAGGATACTGGATCTAGGCAGGACTAGAAATTGTTGTTCTCTGAGCACCAAAATTAACAACACCAGGTTTTCTAGGGGGTTGTGGAAAAAGCCAGCAAGTGAGGCTATCATCTCTTCTGGGTAGATTCTCTGCTTTCCAAAAGTACAGCTGAATTCATTAACATCACAACACCAATACAGCCACTCTCCTTCTCTTCTTATGAAAATTATCAGGAGAGATTGCATTTGAAATATCAGGTTAGCTGAAATAACCCAAAATGTTGTAAAGTTGCATTGACACAGGCAGGTAGGATGCCCATATAGACTATGTTTCCTTATTAAAACAGGGTAAAAAACAGAGAAAAGAAACACTGAAGTGATGTCAGCTGAATGGCTCGCGCGGAAGGAAATGCCCTAACACAAAGCTCCTCTTCATCTGAACAATCCTGTGTAAATCAATGGAGCTACTCAGCAAATTGGCCCTAAAACGGGCTTCCTTCACTCCAGTTCTGCGGAGACACAGAACCACCTCTGCATCGACTCCTCCTGAGCCATCGCTAGTAATAAGATCAACCTGGTGCAAAGGGCACTTTGAGGAAAACGCCTGCCGCAGCCACAGTGTTGGAGGCAGGGAATGACCTGGCTGCAGGCCCCATTGCACCCCATCCATCTCTAGCCAGGAGAGGCGCAAGTCACCTCCCCACTGCACTCTGATACCCAACTCACCCTCTCCCTCACCCCCAGCCCTGCCAGCTGCATAGCCCCGCAACCACAAATTAGAGCGCATGCAGAGGTGGCTGGTTTGTTTTTTATCGTTTTGCAACTTCTTATTTATGAAAATGCTCCAAGAGCCTGGATGCGGATCAAGTTTCCCTGCTCAATATTTATTAGCGTCTCACCTGCCTCACCGGAACGGGAACTGCGGGCGCTTTGATTAATGGATTGAAAAAAGAAATGTATAGTTTCCCTGTCGCCTCGGTAAGCGCCTCCCTGTATCTTGTGCCGAGACGCTATTTTATTACATCACGGTCCTCCGTGAATCTCTGCTGATTGCTCACTGCCTCCCCATAGCAGCTCTGCTCAGAGGTGCTGGGTGGCGCGGTGTTTTATCCTTTTGCTGGAGGTGGAAGAGCGCTGAGGTGCTATGTCAACTAGAAATAGGCCCTCTCCGTAGAGCAATAAAAGCGCCGACTTAAAATATCATCCCAATGGCAGCAGCAGCTTGGGGAATAAACTAGGCTCTTCTGGACTCGCGGGTACCCTCTGAGCACTGAGAAAAGGGATCTCCAGATATGGCCGGAGTGCTCCCCCAAGCCCCTGGCTAGACTCCAGTTGAGGGCACAGCAGCTTTAGCAGAAGTTTGTAGAGCCAAGAGGCTTCAGCTGCAGTGCCTGAGTGCCCTAGGCCTCTGCCCTTCCTCATCAGCCACCTCTGCCTGTGGAGTCTGGGACTCTCTCCATGCCAGCCTGCCGTTCTCAAACCAAGCAGGTCTTGCACTTCAGTCTAGCACGAGCCACAGAGGGCTGTCAAAGCTCAGGCCAGGGCACCATACAGGACATGGCTCTGGCCAGCCTTGTTTCGCAGCAGGAACCCCTCTTACCCTGCAACGAGCTGTTCCCAGGGCTCAGCTTCCCCACAGTGCTTTGAGGTACATAGCAGCTTTTAGCCAAGCAGAGATTCACACATTTGTCAGGCATAATCAAGGAAGTAGACAGTTCCTGCTGTGATACAGAGACCCCCACCTCAGTCTATACCTCTCCAAAGACAACATGAAGCTACTCAACAGTGCTGGAAACAGAGGATCGCCAGGGTCTCAAGAGATTTCCACAGCCTGCGACACGTATTCCCCTTGCCACGTTCTGGATGCGTACACTGCACAGGAGCCCTGACTCTCGCCACACCATCGAATAGCTCGAAGGGGCGAAGGAAGCCAAGGCGGGAGGAAGGCAGGAGCACGTTTCCTCCAGGAGAGGGCAGTCCCACACACGCAGGCAGCCCTTTTGCTCATTGCACATGCCGAGTGCACCTGGCGGGCATTAATAATGAAGGAGCCCAGCTACCCACAGCTGCTCAGCCAGTCCGTCTTCCCCCGACTGCTACGGCACTGTTCCCTGAAGATGCCTGAAGCCTGTGCAGTTATTTAATCCAGCAAATTGTAATCTTTTATCTTTACACTTTGACTAATAACTTTCTGCTCCCGTGGAAATGGATGACTGCTGGCGTGGGCTGCAGCTGGGGCACAGTGAGGGCGAGGGCCGCACGGTGCATTCGCGTGCGCTCTGCAGCGCGCTGCGGGCTTTACCTTCACCTCCCCTTGTCGCTCCTGCCAGGAACAGCCTCGCTCTTCCCTCCTGCCCTGGAAACCCTCTACCTAAAACACTTGTGCTCACACACATGCACAACTCCAGCCACAGGCTCCCCATGCCATGCTTGGCCAGTGCCCCACTACTGCCCTGTAGCTTCCCTTTCTCTCTTAGCCCAGCACTCCCCACACCTGTTCTGCCAACTTCTCTTGGTCTCCGTTTATCTCCATAGCTGCCATGACTCTCCAATCTGTCCTGTAATCTATTGCCTTTTTCCTAACTTTTCAATTCCCTCAAGGGGTGCTCATAAAGGAAGTGCAGTATGTGATGCAAAATACCTCTTAGGGACTGAGGTAGCACCCCAATTTTCCTCATAGCTAGGCTTTCCGAAAACATGCTCCTGTGCTGGGCAATTGCCAGCTGCCAGCTGAAGCTTGTGGCAGGCCATGCTCACCCCTTTACACAACTACAGAGTCCCAGAAGGAGCCGGGGAGGCTTTGTCCGGACTGCAGTTAATTGCTGCTGCAAATTAGGTCTCGACCCATTTGTCCCAACTGTGTGACGGATGAGGCTTTACATTTCAGCTGCTGCGAAGCTCAACGTTTTTATCAAGTGATTGGCAGTCTCCATAGGCCCCGGTGAGATAAAAAGGGCCTTCTGCTTTCCAAGCCCCATTTCCCTGCTTGCGCCTTCCCCCTGTTCTCTTGTACTCAGCTTTGGGCCTCCGTGAGCATCTGAAGGAATTCATTTCCTTCTCAGGCCACCCCTCCTTCTCCCCAACAAAAACTAGAGCTGGTTTTTCCAAGTTGGATTTGCAGGAGAAATACGAAAGCTAAAAGGCACACGGTATAAATAAACATGCAATGGGAACACAAGAGGCAAAACTCAGAGGCCCGACGCAGACTAGAGAGACAACACAGCATAACAAACAGTAAGCTGTGCTTTGCCCGTGGCATTTTCCAGCTACATCAATAATTATATAATACAATAGTCGCCGATTTCTCTGGCAGAGATCAATACAGACCATGGTGCCACCCTGCTCCAAACGGGTTGTTGACCGAAGTCCTCTTTGCAGGCCCCTGGCTTTGCCCATGCTAAGGATCAATGCTTGCATTTTGCAGGCGTGCCATTAGGAAAGGGGAAGGATATTCCCGGGACTAAAGACACCGGCATCTGCCCATTACTGGCACAACAGTGCCAGCAATCATGAGAAATAACCATCTTCAGCTCCCTACAGAAGACGCAGCCTAGGTGCTGCTTTTTGTAGGCTGCAGTGGTTGGCAAGAGGTTCCAAGAGGAGTCACCCCACCTGCTGCAAACTTCCTGGGCTGGGAACAATTCACCTGTCATGTTTAAGGGGCTATCGATGCACCGTCAGGCCTCCCAGTACAGCAACTACGGGGCAAAGCACTACCAGAGACCACTGTACTCTGTACATTACACTGCTGTATTGTTGTATAACAAAACCATAATTCTCTAAACACTGAGGCAGAGATGCTAAAAAAAACAAACAGAACAATTTGGTGTACAAAGCAAAATGATCATCTCGATTTCAAAGAACAGAGTTCTGCAATCCCTCCCCCAAATTGTAAGCGTATAATCACTCAACATTATGCTGGAGGGGGAAGAAAAATAGGGTATCAAATAAAGTCAACATCAAGAAAAGAAAAATAGTCCTGTTTTCTGTTGTTAGCTAGTTTGGTACTCCTGTGAAGAGCAAGCCTGAAGTATAGATTTCAGATCATTAATACTATTATTTAAATGCTAGCCAGAGAGAAGTAGCAGAAACTGTGTCTGACCCATGGAACTCCCCATAAATGGCAATTAGCTCTAAAAGCTTCCCATGCCAAATCTAATTAAACAGAGAGACATTTGGAAAGAACGGATTGCTTTTCAGGAAAATGGCTCTTTTGGGTTAAAACTGACCAGAGAAGAAAAAACAAAACAAAACAAAACACAAACACACAGCCAGATGATGTGGATGGTGCCTTCTTGCTCCACGCAATTTAAACAGTAAAGTAATTGGCTTCCAGCACATTTTGTTATTTTATTAGGTTGCAAGCTGTCTCTGGTTGGGGTTTGTCTTGTATTTGTTAGACAAGTATTCTGATACCACTATGTAAAATGTCAAATAATATAATTGGGCCCTAGTCCTACAAGCTTCCCTTCAGACACAACTCAAAGATGTCAATTGGAATCTCAACTGATTTCCCTGCTGGAATACTGGATTAAAGGTCTTCCTACTGCAAAAATTGAAAAACTCATAACATTGACACACTCATCTTGCCAATCAAAGAGTAATAAAAAATAAAAGTGACCCTGAAAGATATCAACGTAAACAACAAGAAATCCCTAAATTAATAAAAATAACCCTCACACCCATTCCACTGAAAATTGCAGTGCATTTCATTACTGCTACAATTGCACAGGGAAATGCTTGAGTACCATGCCATGGACAAGCCACAGTATAAAACTTCGAAGATAAAAGATTATTATCCCTGCAACTCCAGCTACAGCCAAAAGCAAAGGTTTGCTCTAACTTTTTGTCCCTCTTTAGGGGGATATGCAAATCTATAACCACACACCTAAGCTGAACTATGTGCTATACGCCCACTTTGTAACAGACAGTTTCTACCTAAAGATACATGATCTACACAGAGGAAGAGAGAGGTACAGCAGGATAAAAATGGGAGATCTTGAAATTCAGATGATTCGGGAGGAATCCATGCACTGAGCTGGGATGGCAGAACAAGCAATTAAAAAACAAAACAACCCAACTTCTGCATACAACACATTGCCTTCGCTGCAATTAGTGTTCGCAGACAAGTTTGTTGATCCCATCCATGCATAAGAAAAAGCGTGTTTTCACTTTGTCTAAGGACTATTCAAAACGTGAAGGACTTTTGATTTTAGGATTGAGCTTCCCTTCGTTAATAGAAGTAATGCATTTACAGAGAAGACAGAACAAATTTTAACGAATCTAGTAAGTATCTCTGAAAGAGGCCTGTGTATTATTTTCCCATTACTGAAGGAGGAGGGAGGCCAAGGCGAGGAGGGAGCTTGCCCAAGGAAGTGGAAGCAAGCCTTTCGACTCCTCACCTAACATTCTTCCCCTCTGGAATATGTATCAAAGCGATGCAGTAGGTTGAAAGTGGGGAGTCACTGCAGGCCAGCAGACGAGCAATAGCACATGAAGCCGTAGTGCTCCTGTGGCTTTCAAAACTGCAAAGCCTCAGTCTGTACATTGAGGTGGCTCTTCTTTTTCCATTTTCAACAACAGCCAATTCATTGCACTTCAGAGCAGCTAGATTGAAACTGAACCAAAATAACTCACTTGAGCCCAAGGCAAAGATATGAATATTTACAGAAGTTTCACTAGTGAAAACAGGTAGGTAGGAAGTGCCCAAACATTTCTTGGCTAGGGAAACTAGTGGATTAGCACAGACAACCGGTATTGGCATGACCTTTAGGGTTTGCTGTTTGTCTCTCCCTGACATCTGAACAAGTATGTTTGAAAGAGTCTTCTGTGGGGGCTCTCTCTCTGTTGAGTGCTGATGGCTGGTAATGTCAGCATATGGAGTGCTTTCCATCGGGATAAGAGTCGCCATAGCCCTGGGTCAGACGCAAATTAAATGAGCTGGAGCAGGACACGACCACCCTCTCCATCCACAACCACACCCTCCATCACTGGGCTATGCAAGCTAGGCACGCGCACACACACGAAAATCAATTCCTTTGGGCTCTTCTGAACACAACAGGAGAAAACTCCATCTCAGCTCCAGCCCCAGCCAATCAATCCTACCGTAGCCTGATTTTTCTAGGAATGACGCTGCAGGCAAGGCTTGTGTGACCTACAAAAGGAAAGGTCTTGGTTCAGTGAGCTCTCCAGCCCTGCTTATCTGCTCCCTCTCGGTCTTGCGACCGCCCCTACCCCCAGGGTTGTTTTGTCTCCCTTGCTACAATAGCTGTCTTTACACAAACAAGACATCAAATAGCCTGTGACTTGTGCCACCAATTGCTAGATGTCAATAGATGCCACATACCAAGTTTATTTGCTACAGATAGCTCATGATCAAGCTACAGAACAAAGTTCTGCTTCCTCATCCACGTAGTAGCCCCTTCCAAAGACTTTTCTGCTTCCAGGGATTATAGATTCAAATGAAGGCAAGCAGAATGAGCTGCAGTATTCAAGGCTGATTTGCATGGAATGGAAAGTGAGTTATTATAGAAATAACCAGGGACCCACCTACTCCCTTCCAAAGCCTGTCACACTTACAGAAAAAAAAACAAAACAAAAAACAAAAACACACAAATCTCCTGAGCATTCCACCTCTGGCCTCTGGGAGAAGACAGAAGATGAAGCAGGAAAGTGTTTTTTGAAAGAAGTCGTCTCATAGAAACATGATATTGTGATTATTAGCTCCATTTATGCCTTTAACAAGTACAAAAAGGGTCAGTATGTAAGGTTTTACTTCCCACTAATGGGAGGAGACACTCACAGCCTTGCAAATTGTAATTTCCGTTAGTTTACTAGAATTGTAATTATGGGCTTATCACAACAAAACACAGATTACCAAGGAGCAATTAGCACTACTTGTCATAAGCACGCTAAGTCTGTCATTACTGTTTTATCGCTAGATCCATCCGCACGCAGAACTGGGATGCAGCGGACAAGCAAAGCTAGCTCCCCCTGAAGTTATGGTGCTACAGATGAAGGTGTTATCTTAAACCCTTTTCTAGAAAGTTCAGAAGAGGACTCAAGCCGGAGAAGCAAACATCAGTGGTTGCACCATCCTGTCATCTCTGTGCTTTGCTGTGTGTTCTCTTTTCCCCACAGGGCTCTACAGGCTCCTTCTCACTGCATGCAGAAAGGTCCACGCTTTGCGCAAACTGATGACTCACTTTCAGAAATGACTTAGATGTATCAGAGCTCAAATCCCATTGTCAGGTGATGGGTTCTGCCTTTCCAAGTGACCAAAGCTCAAGTTTCTATAGACTGTATAAATACCTTTACAGCAGTGGTTTACAAGAAAAAAAAAAAAAAAAAAAAAAAAAAAAAGGTTTATAGCAATATAAACATATTTTCAAAGTAGTAGTTAAATGCATATAGAAAAATTGAATCTGTCATAATATTTATACCTATTTAAACATAACTCATTTAGGACGATGCAGTCTTCAATCCTTGCACTCCCTGGAAGGCCTTCCATCCTGCCAAAATGGAGCATCTTTTCCAAAGACAACCTAAGCATTAATCAATACGATTCAATCGGGATAACAAGATCTTCCCTGTAGAATAAGTGAGCATTTAAAAGCCTGTACACGGGACTGTAGCACAGGAAACAAAAGATGACATGCTTGGTGATTCCCATGGGTATGTCAGACTGCAGCAAATTATATCCTTTAAGCTCTGTGCAACCATAGACATAGTGCTTGCATTAGCATGTCCTCCTCCTCGTGAGTCAGGGTTTCAGAGCCTCAAAAGCCTCCCTGAAACAGTAAGAGCAACTTGCTGTGCTTGCCATACTGGGGTAGGGATTAACCAGCACAGCACCACAGTGGATAGCTCTAGAGCTTTAATAGCTGGAGAGCAAAGAGTGGAATTTGGCTTCATGCCGATTAAATTATAAAAAGGAATCTCATTAAAAAGTCAAGCACCAAGCAGTAATATCTGATTTGTGACATGTCTATCTTCTCTGTACTACATACAAGAGGATGTCACTTGTTGGAAAATGTTGCATTTTTAAGCAACACTCTCTATGCCATCAAGCAAAATGGAGAAAAAAAAAAAAAAGGCACTGCAAAAGTCAGACCAACATAAAGTCAACCTCAAAACTTTAGAAGTTAGGCTATGTCCAGGCACAGTAGAAACAAGCCGCTGTGTGCTGTAACACAGAGCTTTCTGGAGCACGGTCTAAAATAGATATTTAGTGAAGATTCCCAAACACAAAATGGCGGAGTAGTGCTCATGCACATGGCTGTCAGATAGCTGATTACACTTTTCCTCTTCAGATATTTAAATGCTAATCCCAAACCGCATGACTAGTCAATCAGCGAAACTGTCAACACAGTGAATATTTAGAATATCACAGATGCCAGAAATATAGACATGCTGAGATGAGGTGGAACCAAAACCTCCTCAGCTAGAGGGGATGAAGAAAGGTTTGGAGTCCGTAGCCATACAACCAACACGCCACACATTTTGCTGAAGTTACAGTAAGTTTTCTGTACATGCACTTTGGTGGCTCTTACGTTACAGGTGGCATTTCTACAGATGACAGGGGTATCTGAACAATGGCAAGGCTTGTTTTTTTGGATGAGGTTGTATCATTAAGCACTGAAAAAAAACCACATCTGCTAGCCTTCAAGAAAACAGGGACTTTCTTATGAAAAGAAAAGGGAAAAAAAAAGGAAAGGAAAAAATGAAAATGCATGCTCTCATTAGCCTCTGACATACTGTTCATGATGTGGATAAAAATGGGCTCTGCTACTTCTAATAAACAGAAGAGAACCTATGCAGATTTAAGTACTTAGACAAGTGTAGTGTATTGCATTAAGCAAAGGCAAAACCATGTTGTAAGGAATATAAAGGAGATTATTCACTGAATTTGCTGGATACAGGCAAATGCTGTTGCTATCCTCCATTAATGCAGGCTAGGCTGTCACTGCCAATGGTCTTCCTAACTCTTGGTTAGAATTAACTAGTAACAAAATAGAGAGCTGACTGTACCCTATCTAGAAAGACACAGTAAAAAGCAATATGGGGCAGTTCAGAGAGAAGGTTGCTTATTCATCATGCAAGTGTGGGACAGATAAGAACAGAATCCATTTATCATCAGTACATTAAAACTTCAGGGTTTCAAAGGTTTATTTCGTTTCAAGTCAGGACCTGGCTACTCATTTTACATGACTCCATGAGAAGCTTTCTGCATTAAAAAGGGATCTTATGGCTTGGCTTTCCTCCTCCCCTTCAACTGCTCTTATCTCAGTTCAGCTGCACCACACAGCAGCAAGAACCTATATTCACATTTTGCCTATATGACCCAGTGAGCAACCAAGGCAGTGAGTCAGAGAAGATGGTTCACAAAAACGAACATCATTTCTCAGTAAGGCTTCCAAAACAACATCTAACAGCAATTCTATCAGGTGGCCTTTCCTGTCCTATTTAATAATACTGGGAACCTCAAAAGGCAGGTTTCTTCCACAGCTGTAAGAACAAGTTTTCCTCTCCTAAGTACAAGGAGATCCAAATAAATAAGTAAATAAAAAGAACATGGAAAGACAAATTCACAACTTCACAGAGAGGAGCTACATACCAACACATAAGAGCTAGATGT
Source organism: Nothocercus julius (assembly GCA_013398735.1). Classification (NCBI taxonomy): domain Eukaryota; kingdom Metazoa; phylum Chordata; class Aves; order Tinamiformes; family Tinamidae; genus Nothocercus; species Nothocercus julius. The sequence goes on along the minus strand of VZSV01000025.1, from coordinate 543,979 downwards.
TGGTACCAATCAGTAAAACCAAGGTAGCTTGTGATGTCTTTCTCTGGGGAGGTTACTTCTCTTTGATGCTCCTACTTTGTGGTAGGGAAGAGTTAAGAACTGAGAAAGGGGGCAGGGGAGAAAGAAAGGAAAGAGCACAACCTTCTCACCTCATCATACCAATTAAGCAAAAACATCTTCTAAAAATACATTTTTACTAGTCTCCGCAGTAGTTACACAGGGGATTCAGGACAAAAAATATAAAGGATAAAACTTCCACAGAGTTTCAGACCATTAAAAAAATGGTTTAGGCACTTTGACTTTTACTTGCCACAAGTGTCCAGGAGTGGACAGAGAACCTTTGCCTCCTTCTTAGCAAAATAACCATACTGAACTTTTATTGGGGATCACAGGAGAATTAATGTTTGCTTTGTCAGACAGAATTAAAATAGCTTTAATTTGATTTAGCTTAAGTCCCTTTCAAGAAAATTTAAACTAAAAATCAAATGAAGGACACTTTTAACACAGAACCTTGCACATAATGCCTTCATGCAGGTGGTAGATGAGTAAACAAGGAGAAGGGTGCTGCTAGACCTGATACTAATGAACACAGATGGTCTAATGGGAAATGTGAGAGTTGGGGGCAGTCTGGGCTGCAGTGACCATGAGATGTTGGAATTCACAATCCTGTGAGGAGGAAGCTGGGCAAGAAGTAGGACTGCAACCGTGGCCTTCAAGAGAGCTAACTTTGACCTCTGCAGGGACCTCCTTGGAGGAATCCCCTGGGCCAGGGCCACAGAAGGAAAGGGGGTCCAGCAGACCTGGCTGATATCCAAGCACCACTGTCTCCAAGCTCAGGATCAGTGCATTCCTACAAGAAAGAAGCTGAGCAAGGGGGGCAGGAGACCTGTGTGGAAGGGCAAGGAGCTCTGGGGAAAAATTAAAAAGAGAACATATGTAATGTGGATGATAAAGGGTCAGACCACATGGGAACAAGATAGGAACATTGTCAGAGAATGCAGGGATGCAACAAGGAAGGCCAAGGCCCGTTGGGAATTAGACTTAGCAAGAGATGTTAGGGACAACAGGAAGGGCTTCTACAAATACAGCAGCAGCAACAGGAAGACTTGGGAAAACATGGGCCCATTGCTGAACAGGGTGGGTGCCTTGGTGATGGAGGATACAGAGAAGGCAGAGTTACTTAATGCCTTCTTTGTTTCAGTCCTTACTGCTAAGGCCGGTCCCCATGAACTACAGAGTCCGTCCACAAGAGAGAAAAGCAGGAGAGAGGAAGACTTTCCACTGTTTGAGAAGGATTGGGTTAGGGATTCTTTAGGCAAACTGGACACCCATACACCCATGGGCCCAGACGGGATGTACCCAAGAGTGCAGAGGGAAATGGCTGGGGTTATTGCTCAGCCACTCTCCATCATCCTCAAGAGGTCATGGAGAGCAGGGGACGTGGCAGAGGACTGGCAGAAACCAACATCACCCCAGTCTTCAAAAAGGGCAAGAAGGAGGACCCAGGAAACTCCAGGCCAGTCAGCCTCAATGCCACCCCTGGACAGGTGATGGAGCAGCTCATCCTAGAGACCATCTCTAGGCA
>VZSV01000025.1:521689-541986 GCA_013398735.1 Nothocercus julius | reverse complement strand
TGGGCAGAGAGGAACCTCATGAGGTTCAACAAGGACAAGTGCAGGGTCCTGCACCTGGGCAGGAATAAAGCCAGACTCCAGGACAGATTAGGGATTGACCTGCTGGGAAGCAGCTCCCTGGAGAGGGATTTGGGAGTCCTGGTTAACCAGCAGCCAGTAATGTGCCCTTGTGGCCAAGAAGGCCAAGGGGCTCCTGGCCTGCATGAGGAGGAGCGTTGCCAGCAAGCCGGTCGAGGGAGGGGATCCTGCCCCTCTGCTCAGCTCTGGTGAGGCTGCACCTGGAGTACTGGGTGCAGTTCTAGGCTCCCCAGTACAAGAGGGATGTGGAGCTTCTAGGGAGGGTCCAGCATAGAGCAACAAAGATGGTTAAGGGACAGGAGCATCTGTTGTATGAGGAAAGACTAAACGAGCTGGGCCTGTTCAGCCTGGAAAAGAGATTGAGAGGGGATGTCATCAACATGTACAAACACCTGAGGGGAGAATGTAAAGAAGATGGGGCCAAACTCTTCTTGGTGGTGGCCAGTGGCAGGACAAGGGGTAATGGCTACAAGCTAAAACACAGGCAGTTCCATCTCCATGTGAGGAAGAGCTTCTTTCCTGCGAGGGTGCCAGAGCCCTGGCACAGGCTGCCCAGAGAGGCTGGGGAGGCTCCTTCTCTGGAGATCTTCCCAACCCGCCTGGCTGCCACCCTGTGCCCCGTGCTCTGGGTGTCCCTGCTGGAGCAGGGGGGTTGGACTAGGTGATCTCTAGAGATTCCTTCCAACCTCAACCATTCTGTGATTCTGTAAAATTCCAAACAACTGCACATGCATGCATCAGTTTAATACAGCTTATATAATCCACTTGAAACCCACATTGTTGCTTAATTCAGATCAACTTTCCTATGTGCTCCTAGCTATACAAGCCCTTAGAGATAGCATTATCCATCCTCAAGGAACAGTTTTATTTCATTATTGACACCTAACTCTAGAGAGCTACTCTGAAAGGGACAATGTAGATGCACACAATTTATATGTCTGTCACAGGCAGAGCAACAGTTTGTATACAGCTATGACAGCAATTAATATACTGGCGGTTGCTATTCCATTAGTCACTAATTACACGCTGGACTGGTAATACAGAAGCTTTGTTCTTCACAAAGAAACCATGGCTTCAGAACTATTGAACTCATAATTCAGAGCCCGCCTTTTGTTTTTCAAGGGATACCCCACACCTTTGCTGTCAGTTAGCTGGAAATATGGAAATACTGCAGAGGATAAGGATCCAGGGACAGCCGCTCTGGCTTGCAGACCACTGTGTAAGAACTTCTGAATTATGCCATTTGCATGAGATGCGTCAAGGTGAGTTCAGTGACTGAACAGAATTGCTTCCAGTCTTTGTCACAACGTATAAGAACAACAGTTCGTCACTGAAGATTTTTGCTTCCTCTTACAAAACCAGGGAGCACAGTGGCAGCCTCACTCCCATCTTATCTCATCAGGCTACTGCAAATGGAATGAAGTGCCAGCTGTGGTTCAGGGTAGTTTTGAAGGACCCAGGTTTCTCCAATACATCTTGCAGAAGCTAAAAAGACGTAGAATGTGGAGGGAAAATGAATGAGAGAATGGACCTTAATAAAGCTTTTGATACTGCAACAATCTCCAAGGCATTTGCAAACCAGTACCGTAGCCTGGCAAGCTACTTTATTTTTTCCCCCACATCCTTTTTCTTCAGCTCTTCATTCCTTGTCTCACCCTAGAAACCAACTGCTCAGTGTCTGTGCTGTCCTCTATCCCAGCTGATCCACAACACTAAAATCGCTGAAATCTGTAGACATTTTAGGAGAGACACAGAGGACAAAGCACTTGTTCCAGCCATGCTGTTTGATGAGAAGGCCAGAACGAGAGAAGTTACCTTTCTTGTTACTTTACTGGTCATAAAAAACATTGGATCACAATGTAAATGTCTCACCTTTGTTTCCTGAAGCAAGGTCTCAGGACTTGAAGATTTCTTTTTTTTTTAAAGCACAATTTACAAGAGCTGCAATTTCCTGTCAGCCTCTCTGATTAGCATTTAGAGGAAACTTTTCCCCTTTCACTAATGACAGAGCTCTCCAGGGATCTGCGAGTAGAGCAAGCTCCCTCTTGATATGAGAGGAGGGATACAGTCAGTGTTACAGAGACAACATTACATGTTTTTTAATGAAAGCATACACCTCCAGAAGTTGCTTACTGGAACAAATCAATGAACCATTCTGATCTCATTATTTAAAATCCTAACTTTTAAAACTAAAGCTTAATCAACTCATCTTCGGTCCAGCTGTGTTCATCTTGACTCAACAAGTCCAGGACAACAAAGTGCCTCTTCCTTTCCTCTCTTCTTCCCCCTTTCTACATATATGGTGTTGCTGCACACAGATAGAAAAGAGATTCTTTACACTTTGATCAACACTTCTGCAGTTAAAGTTATGTACACCCTATGTATTTATCATACATTTAAATCAGAAAAGCATATGCAGTTGACTACAAATTCAGTACAAAAATGCTAAGTCATCCCCAAAACTGACCTATCCATTTGAGATCAGTTGGGTGTTTTTTTTGGTGCATGATGAGTAGCTAGAAACAAAGATCAGCCTCATAATGAAAATTCAATTGCATCCTTAACTATTCAGTGTACTGCTTTACTCTACAAGTTACAACCAAGATAATTGACAAGATAGATTGAATGATCCAATAGGTTTAACTTCTGCAAGTTTTTAATGTAAAGACTTTGTCTCAGCTGAAATCAGTAGAATGCCCCATTTATCCATAGAACTAGAGAAATGCTGGGGTAAAAAAAAAAAGTAACAAAACACAAAAACAAATAAAAAAAATAGAACAAAGCACGAATCAGATGAAATTCCTTTATAAAAGAAAGATAACTTTATACCAGGCAATAACAACAAGGTATAGAGAAGATACGATATCCCTCATACAGCAAGCATCTTTTACCAGAATAGGTGGCAGAAAATAAAGCTGAAGCTTCCTTTGACTTCATTCTCATTGCAGAAACAGGTAAGCTTAGGCATAAACTGATTAATGGAGTGAATTAAAGCAAGTCTGTGGCAAACGCAAGAATTAAGCTCAGCTCCCCCGAGAATCAGTCCAATATCTTAACAAACCTGTATCTTTCCATTCTGAAATACTGTGGCTTTCCTATGTAATTAAACAGCATGGATTTGAGGGGGCTGATTTTAACCATCATTGTACTGAAGGAGCTTGCACTGGTCAAGTGGGGAGGAATTGCCTTGCCAACCAAAGAAGACTTTTCCTTTGCTTCATTCTAGGCTTCTAAGTTTTTAGAAGTAGAAAACACTGCATAAGCAACAGCCTTGAACAATTTTGAAGGTATATGGAAAGGGTTTTTTATACTCTCCCATTTTAATAGCTGGTGCTTTTATTGCAGGTAGTATATATGATTAGAGAATAATGTATATTGGTTTAATGTCTGTATGATAATATCCAATGTGAAGATATTGAAAATTCAATTAAAATATATTTTAGGGTATTGGTTTATTTTATTTTCCAGCCTTTCCCCCATGTGCCTCCTCTGCATTCAGGAAGCTCTCCTAATACGTCAAGCTAGAAGTTGCACAAAATGCTTTCTCCTATAACTCATTAATGAGAAGTTTGCTGTACTCAGGTGGAAGGTGCAAGAGATGCATCTGAAACATCTTTTTAAACATCCCAGAAACCCCTGTGTTCTGTTGACAGAAGAGGACACTGAAGTGCTGAGATGGGAGTAGTCCCTACTGGAGACAAAACTGGGCCGAGACCTGAAAGTCTTGTCTCTCCATTAGCAAGCAAAGAACAAACGTTCCTCAGAAGAGCTCCAATGTTGCCCCAATTTTTTCCTGATCCTTCCTAAAATAGGTAGGAGAACGAACTACAGGGTCAGCTACTTGGGTTGCACACTAAGCTGAAGAGATATGTTAAAAAACATTGCACATTTTGAGACCTCCTCAAAATAAGCACTGTCGGGACAGAGAAGATAACCTGTTCCCTTCTCTCTCTAATGATGTTTAGTAGCAGCTGGTCCTGGAAAATTAACATGAGTTTGCTCACATTACACGTGAGAGCGCGTAATCTGAGTATAGTCTGCCCAAATCTTATCCTGACTGCTGTAATGGCAAGCACCACTTGTCACAAAAAACATTGTTGCTAACCTACTTGCTTCTGAAACTCCAACTTCCCCATTTTATTCTAAAAAGAATATATATTTAATACATCAGACACATGATGCCCCTTTATTTCAGGAGTACCCTGCGGTTTTCATACTAAAGGGGAAAGTAGCACAGCAAATTTCTGTCCACTATCAAACCTATCCCCTATGTAATTTACACAGGCTTAAAGATTTATGTTAAACACCATGGTCAACAGTCCTAAGTAAATTAGTAAGTGGGAGCTGTGAGGAATCAGGAGAGTTACTGAGATATTTAGAATTTTCATCCCGTTCAGATCCCTATCAGTCACTGGTTCAGCACCAAGTCCCATCTCAGCACTGCCTGCAGAGATACTACTAGTCACTGCATTTGGGTCCAAATGGGCTACTGTGCTCCCAGGTGATTACCATGCAGAATTTCTACCCGTGTGGTTCTCATGAGTCACTCCACGTGCCCTCACCATAAAAACTCATGTCTTTATGGCAACTACCTCGGTACTATTTGCTAGCTAAGGCAGGCAAGTGAGCATCTCTGAACCTTGCTCTTGAGTTGGCTCCTTCAGTCACAGATTCTGCTGCTTCAAGGGCTACTGTGTGACTCAAATAGAAATGGAGACCAAGGTGTACAAGATATGCCTGCAGGATAACTGTGGGAAAGGCACACACCTTCTCCTTTTGGGGGGGGTGAATTAAAGGACCTGGAGGCTCCTTCTCCAGCAGTGCTGTCCTCCTGCTGCACACACTTTGAAGTCCGCCCATTTGCAAACATGCTAGGATGCCAGCTGGCAGGAAATGCAGAAAACCCAGCATATTAATGATGGATAGCACCAGCAAAAATAATCCACCCTGCACTGCTTCCTTTTGGGTCTTTCGAGGGCGTTGCCTCGTTCTGCAGCTCCGGAGAAAGGCTCTCTCCGGAGGGGATAGCCGTGCACGCCCTGCTTCCCACACTCTGCTGCTCATTTAAATATACAGCACTGCTCTTAGGTGAGTGCCATTTGAATTGACAAACTGGGATTTCTGCTGCGCGCTTCACACTTAGCGCAGCGCTGCTTAGGCTTTGAAGGCAACGGCTTGTTGCCTTAGGGTCTGCAACTAACAAAGCTGAGCAGAACAAGCCCAGGGCTCCCGTCGGATTGCTCGATCAAAGACAATATTAAACAGCACTGTTTTCATAACTACTATTCTGGGGCACTCGCATGGCAAGACAAAGGAGATGAAGTTAATTTCTGTTATCATAGCGTAGTGCAGCTGTGAGGGCCCTGGGAGAAGCCATCTTCTCTTCATGGCTTATGCAACCCATGCCTTCGCAGGAGCTCCCATTAAACAAACAGGGCTTCAAAAGCTCCTCAAATATGCACTTATTTTCCCCACCATGCCACTGTCAAATGCAAATCCCCTGTCCCTCCTCATCCAGCTTCCTGATACCTCCTTATGCACACGAGGGAGCCTTCCAATCATGCACTATCAATGACCTACTGGTCACCTTAGGCAAAACTCTTAGCTTTTTGTTGCCCCAAACAATCAGCCGGCATTAGCAAAGGCGAGCGTTTTTTTTTGTTTTTTTTTTTTGAGTAAAAAAGGCCTAGTGTACTGGGTTTGTTGTATCCTCATCAAGCAGCACTGCAGGAAGAAGCAGAAAGAAGCAGAAGCCACATGCATTGCGTGGGATATTTGGAATAATTTTAAGATGCCCTTCTTGTCCTCACTGTGGTCACAGCCAGCAGACCACCTTAACAACTGCTGTCTATCTGAAGCAGTGCTGTCCAAGGTCTTCCAAGGCACCTCAAGCTCTGTTTTTAACTTGATACCATTCATCCGCAGTAGAGAACAGAGATCATTTTCAGAAGAGCAGGGTTTTGGTAGAGCAGGCATACAGCCTTAGCTTAGCTCCAGGGAGAACGAGGATTAAAAGACTGGATGACCATGAAAAAAAAAATCTTGAAGTGAGATGACTCGGAGGGAGGGGAACACTCCAGAGAGCAAGAACTTTCTATATTTAAAGCCTCCCCCTTTACATCTCACACGTTGGGTTATTTCTCTGAGGTTAGCCAGATAAAGGCAAAAACAGTGTTTTCCAAGTGGGAGTTAGGGAATGGAAATAGGATGCTGCTTGAAATGACAAGGACACTCCAGGACTGTTTTGTTAGCATCATTTCACAGAATCTCCTGTTTTTCCATCCTCTCAAACTGGTCCTTCACCTTGGGTCAACATCCCTGTTCCTGACAGGAAAGCACTCTGTGCTGATAAAGTCAACCTGGATTTCACAAATTGCTTTCATTTAAGTGTGTTCCATCCTCTACTCCCCTGATTAACCAAGAAGTCACTAAAATACAGAAATGAGGAGTTTTGCTGGAAAACTTCCAACTAGATCCAATTCTGATGTCCATGAAACAACAAAGATGCAACATCAAGCCTGAAGAGGAATATTGTTGATACCCCTGCTAAACACACCTTATATATATGTGTGTGTGTGTGTGTGTGTATATATATATATATATATATTTTTACATCAGTTCTATCAGGTCAGTATAGATCTCAAACCATTTCAGAAAAATGAGTATCCATTCTAGCTGGTGAAGGCTTAAAAAGGAAGAGCTGTTCTCAATCTGGAACAGAAGTAGCCAGTCTTCATGGTTTTAAAGCAAACCTTCTGGATGTAAATTGTTGCATTATTTAAGTTTATTGAACATCTAACACCAGGAAATGTGCAATTCATGAAATTTTCAGTGAAGATGTACAAAGAAGACTTTCCAATACATTTTTAAAATGGGAAATTATCAAAGTTTTATGCATTGTCAACTTTGGCCATATATGGTAGAATTAATTGAAAGTGCAGTTCTGGTTTTAAAGGGTCTCTGTGAAACTGGAAATGTATGTTTTATTGTCTCTTCATGATTTGCAACTCAAAGGTGCTCAAGTTTATACATTAAAAGGTATTTCTTCTAACTGCCAGCCTGCACTGCAAGACACTATGGGATCTCAGGATCCAGATAGATGCTTTGCTTCTTGCACACTATCACCAGCTCTACAGCTTCTGCAAGCTAAATAATGTACCATGCAACAACTATCTTTCTGCAATCCTAAGGCCCTGGATCTGGTCCCCATGAGGAATTTGCAGCCATCCCAGGGAGGATAGCAAACCATTTGTTAGAAACACCTTTGACAAAAGGAAGAAGCCGCATAGAAATGAGTTGCATTTCACAGAAAGGAGCAAAAGGGTAAATGTATCCTCACTCAGGAGGGCAGGACTGTCTTTGGTCTAAACACTTGGGCATTACAACCCATTCTCCTTTTCAACCCCTGCTGTTAGAAATGCACATCTTTAACCTGGAAAGAGGCCGTGCAAATCCAGGCCCAAGCTTCTGCTCTCTCAAATTGGATGACAGAAGTGTTAAAGAAGGAAGTCCTCCACAACAAACAAAACCTTAGCTTAGGTGCTGGAAGCTTAGGCTTTCCAGCAAACATTAGATCATAGCTTCTGGGTATGACCCTGGTGCAGGAGGCAGACATCACAGAAGCCACGGGGCTACTCTGTTCTGCTCTACGAAACAAAACAAAAACCCTCAACACACCCACTCACAAACCTCTGGCCCCTCATTTTGGTTATAAAACCACAGCAGCATCAAACAAATTAGTATATTTGAAGTTTAATATGTCAGCTTAATCCCACCTCAGACACTCCCTTAAAGGTCTCGGGAACTGTTACTTCAACAGGGCTGTTCCCCGTATGGTGGGTAAAAATCTGGCTTTGAGTTTTCTAACTTTTTGGGGAAAAGAAGGGAGACAGAAAAGAGATCTCCAAAGCAGAGGGATTAATCTGCTTTCTGAACTGTAGAATAACCACATTTCAGTTTCTGCTCTATTTTGGAGCTGGAACATAGACCTGCATGACTGACAGTGCACTGAGATTAAATCAATTTCCATGTTTTCCAACAAAAAGATCATCTTAGCTATAAGAAATCCTTACTGATACCAGTTTTTAAATAAACATACACTGAAATAGAAACTTCTTGGCAAAATGAGAATCTGCATGATAATTTCTATAGTACATACTCCAGACACTAAAAAAGTGACTGCCAAATAAATAACTTCAATTCACTTTCTTTTTCATTTTATTGAATCTAAAACAAACGCTTCTGTACTTTTTGTTTGCAAAGATTTTCCCTTTCTGTTTACCTTGCCCTTAGACAGCACTGCCTTTAGCTTGCTAGACCAGGACTTCTGGAGAAAGGATGCTTAGGTCTTTTTAGATTTTCTATTTGAAAGCTCATCTCCTCTTCAACACATACAAAACTCTGCACATAGCAATACAACCGCCACAGAATCCACTGCCAGCCCTCCTCATCCTCACAGACCCTGGTCTCCGTTTTCCCCCCAGCGTTAAGCTTCATGCCCTCCACCAAGCCATCCCTCCGCTCTGTGCTGCGCAACCTGCCGTGGGAATGGGTTCCGAGGCCTCCTGCTGCTGCGACCTTGCATCGCCATTTAAAGGCGGAGGCAATATCACGCAACAGCTCAGCAGGGAGTGGCAAACATGCCGAGGGGGGTCAAATGAGATTAGCAAAATCCCACGGAAAAATGATTAAAGGGTGCTGTAACAAATCCATTTGCTTCATGCCACAAACACAATTACCAGACAAATTATCCTGCTTCCACCCCACTCCTCTCTCCTCCGCAAATCATGAATGAAGAACCCTCATCCTGGAAGCTCCAACCTCTATGCCCACTCTTTAAAAGTGGAAGAGATCTCTTCCATTGACTAATGGTAGCAGTAGTAGTTCTCTTATCCCCTTCCATGATCTGTGTCACTAGAAGGCATCATGAAAGCACACACACACACCCCTGCACTGCCTACATAGTACCTAAAAAACACAAGGTCCATCCATCTTTGAGGGCGTATTTCAAGTTCTCAGCTTTCACACATATACATCCTACCCATCCAGCAGCAACTTGTCTCTGCTTGTGCAGACTCTCACCTTTGCAGTCTCCAGTCTTCTCCCTTTCTTCATTCTTTATTGAATTTTTCACACTTCCCTGTTTTTCCCTTCAATATGGACACAGGGAATTAAACTTACCTAAAGCAAAGGGGGGATTTTGTATTACTTCCAGGACTGTCCTGTTTCATTAAAGAGGAGATATAATGTGAGAAACAGAAAGCTCAGTGCAGCCTCCACTCATACCTACGGTGTTTTTCTTGCCCACGGTTCAGAGACAGAGCCTAGTGGCACTCCTGTTGCACCAAATGGGAGCCAGCAAACTTTCCCACCCTGCCAAGGAGCTTGGTGTACCTGAGCTAATAAGCCCTGGTGAACTCTAGGTCCACCTCCACGGCAGAAATCATCTATAGTAAGTAAAATCCCAGTTATGTATCCTGGCTCTTTCATCAATGCTACATCACCTTACATCTTTTACCTCTGGAAGCCCACAGTGCCAGCCAGCACAGCAACAACAAAAGTTGCTGTCAAGTCAGACTGTTCTGTTCCTGGGAAATCACTAAACTGAATCACCAACAACACCCACTTAGCTTTTACTCTTCAGTTCCTGTCTTGAGGAAGATAAAAGGCAGCCAGGTGGCTGATTTTCCCCATACAAATCAACTTGGTCATCTTCAACCATCACACTGCCCCTCTATCTCCCTTGTCAGCCCTGCTGCCTTCAGATCATGAATGGTTCCACATCTTCTGAGCTCAGAGGGACTAGTCCTGTATTTAGCTATTCTGAGAAGAAAGAGGATAAAGAAAATTCAAGGGGTGTATATGTATCATATGATGTTAGAGGGAAACCTGTCAGAGCCTAAACAGCTGATGGGACAGAATTGTGGTCACAGATGTTGGAATTTCATCCTGTTGGGTGTCCAGGAGGCCACCTTTACCTACCTATCAAACAAATGAGAACCAACAGCCTACTGAAGGAAAAGCGGGGTAGAGCAGGAAGATATTGATAACCAAGATTTTGTTTCTGTTAACAGAGCATAAGACTTCCTTGTGAGCCTGTCTTATGCCGATATCTGCCTCACAGCAGAAATAATACAAGGGAAGAAAGTGAAGTGTTCTAAAGAATATCTTCTTTGTTAGACCGGAAGAAGTAGCTGTGGTTCAGAAATTAATGATGGCATAAAAATGTATTAAGGCATCTAGACTGTCTCTCAAGGGACCTTTTCAAGCTTGAAGTGCACAGATTATCCCCCAGGGCTCTGCCCAGCCAAACTTCAGATATCCCAAAAGACAGTGACTCCACCACATCCCTTAACAAGGCTATTTTACTATCAGATCTCTTCCTTTCTATTAGGCATATTTTCTCTCCTGCCCATTCATTTTCTCTTCCCTCCTCCAAATATTCTACCATGACAACTCCTCCTAGCTCTCTACCATGACAACTCCTCCTAGCTCTCAATCCACACACTAGGCAATTCTTCATGCCTTCCCAGTATGCCTAGATCATTAGCATAGCTCCTTTTCAGTCATTTAGCCAAACAGCTATATATTTAGCTCTCACAAGCATTCCTCATAAGTCAGTCCCTCCAGCCCCTTAATCATTTTCGTTGCAATCCTCTGAATTCCCTCTAATTTTGTTTACATCTTTCCGGAATTGGAGTGCCCAGAACCAAGTGCTGTAAACAACAACAGCTCGTTATCTGGCTAGACTGTAATTCCAGTGATCAGAGCGTGAGCCACACACACATGCCACACACACATGCACATGCACACCCTCTGGTCCAGGCGCTTCGCTGTCACAGGATGCAAGTCCTCTACCATGCAGGGCCCCAGAGACATGACCCGTGTCTCTTTCAAGGAAGTCTGACCCCAAACTGAAGAGGATTTGCAAGGGAGATGGGGCAGGGTAGGGGAAGGGGAAATTTTCCTTGGAGCTTAAGACTTACATTGGAGTGACTTTGCTCCATTCTTTTTTCCAGATTTACAATCCCCAGTCTGTCCAAAAAAGGTCACAAGCTGAACGGAATGAATGTACCCATTACCTAGCACAAGCCACCACGTGCCACGCTAGCCCCAGCAAAAAAAGGGCTCTGACTTCGGAGCCAAGGCAAGACCAACAGCTACGATTTCCCTGAACATTTTCCTCAGCATTCGCAATGGAGTGCTTGGTCAAGAGGACCACAGCAGTTCCTGTTAACTGCATTACAAACCCTCTGCTGAGGGAGTATTAGGAGGAAGTAGTCAGGGAAATGAACGGGGTGATCCAGCCCTGAAGATGTTCTGCTGGCTGGCTGTAGGCTCAAGGCAGACGTCAGCCACTAGCTGCACTCAAGTTACATTTTTGAGTTTTTTGGCACACCTAGAAAGGCCATAATTTTTGAAGCTTTTTTTGTTTTAGATGATAGTTGAGACTTTGATGTAATCTTATGACAGAAGATAACACACTGCAGAAAAGCCTTTAGCACCTCGGCCTTAATCTGTTCTTAAGACTCAAGCTGGATTTTTTCCCAAAAAAACATCTTTTTTTCTTACTAGAAAAAGAGCTCATTCTGTGAGGCAGAAACGTTCTGCAAAAACTTTTAGTTTCAACAAATTTATGGCAAACTACAGGCAGGTTTCAAAAAGAAACTTGAAGAGATTCCTGCCGGCTCCCAGGCTGGGTATGCAAGGCACCCAGAAGAGGTGGCAGCTCCACAAAAAGAACTCTTCCAGATAATGGTCAAGTTTCCACCTATTAACAGTTTCAAAGCCTCTTTTCAGGTAGCATCCCCAGGACTTCATAAACCTCAAAGCCAGCACTCTAAGAATGTGTTCCTGCTCTATGGCAAAGACAGCAGGAGCTTGAAGTCTTCTGCCACTGCAGCACCTTTCACACTATCATTTCTATGTTACAGCAGCTCAGGCAACACTTCAGGATTAAGACAACTTGTTGGTATTGGTTTTCTGTTTGTGTGGCTTTTTATTATTCCACTTTTTGTGGAAGTGGAGGGGGGAAGAGAGACAGAAAAGGACCAAAAACTCTTCAGGTTCAGCAGAGGACAAGCAGAATTTACAAGCAGGGGCCGTAACAGCTCCCTTGAAGCCTGGAGGAGAGCCTGCAGCTACACAGCTTCACATCAGGATGGAGCAAGGCCAGCCAGAATGGCCTTTTCTGCCTTTCCTGTACGCACACAGCAGACAACAAGAGAAAGAAGATGACTCTGTGCTGCTGACCTTAGCTATAGGTCCCTCCGGGGCAATGCCACAGCTCATTTACCTCATGATGCAGACTGAATTTCATTTATATATATATATATATATATATGTATGTTATTAGCAGCCCAATCTGTTGCAGCTCTCTACCTGCTGGATCACAAGCAAACCAGTCACCAGCAGCTACCCAGGAGAAGCAGAAAGTGAGAAGGGCAATCTGTATCCTCACGGACTTCCCTGCCTTTCCCCTCCTGTTCCTCTCCTTCCTACTCTTTACAGGTCTAAGCTATAAGCAGCTCTTAAAACAGTGTAAGTTACTTGTATTATTTTTTTTTTCCTCTCTTCTTAAACCACTGAGAAATTACTTTTACTAAAAGGCCTTACATTGGTACAGCTCTTCCAGTCTAACCATTTCTGGTCTCTTTCAAAAGGCATCTAGAACAGGTACAGAATATTTCATAACAGCGTGCCTGCAGCCAGGTCTACCCTGCTAACTTGCATTCACCTAACTAAGCCTGACAAGTGACAAATATAGCTACCCTAGACAGAGTCCTTGCTGTTGCAGTTAAACTGGCAAGAATGAGTTATTGCATGTACAGCCCAAGCATAAGTTTGCTAGTTTATTTGCATCCATTCAGGAACGCTTTGCCGATACAGTACGCCAGCACAGCTAGGCTAGCACAAGCCAGGCTGGCTCAGTCAGGCTGTACTATTTGAGCACCTCAATCTAATTAAAACTGTGCATCTTGCCTGTGCAAAAAAACCTCCTTTTCTCTCCCCGTTCCTTCTACTTGTTCTTAGACACTCCACCATACAAGTGCAGGAGCCCAGTAGGTCTTTTCCACTCCCTTCACTGCATTTCATGAGTAAGAGACTGAAGTGCGACTATGTTGCCACCTTACACTGAGGCATCAGAAAGATGAGGAGGGACAACCAAGCCACAGCAACAGCTCTGTCTCACTGGCAACAATCTCTTACCAAGTCAAGATAGGATGCAAAACTGCTATGAATAACGGTCACTCCAAAAGCAGACACAGTTTCATAGATATCCCTATCAGTGATCATGCTACATTCACCCACTGAACTAACATTTCACAGCATTTGCCTTACACAAAACACAGCTCTGAACCCGATGTGTTAACACAGCGGAAGCATCTTTACCATTCTATTTGTGTGTTTCCTGTCATATACAGACATTCTAACACAGACACATACACGCACAAATATATATTCAGCATCACCTTCTATTTCTTATGTGCATCTTCCCCAAAGCCAAAGAAGAGATATGCAATGGCCTCTGGTCATAACGTGACGTACAGATCACATAGACAGCGATGAATAAAACTGCATATAGGTGCAACAAAGTAAACTTATAAGGCAAATATGTATGCATTCAGTTGGATGGACCCAAAAGCCTAAGCACATTTACACATCAAAAACACAACCCACAGATGATGCTTGGAATATCCCCACAGAGCCCCTTCCTGGGGACAAACCATAACCTGTAAATCCCTCTCTTTGTCAGATAGTTAAATGTATATCCACACGGTCGGCTCCACTGACACCCACACAAGTAGAAGGTCGGTAATTCAGTGCACTGGCCACAGGGTTAACAGCCAGAGAGACCCTTGCTCTCACTCGCAGCGTGGCTTTGGGCCAACTGCTGAGGGCCACGTGCGGCCAGGCTCCCAGCAGGTGCATCAGCCAGAGGGCACGCAGCAGACTATTAATAGTTATTGGCCCAGCAGGTTGTAAGGACTAATTGGTTTCACTCTGCAGCCTACCATTAGCACGAGCGCTAAGGGGCAGGGAGGAGCTGTGATTATGCACACGCATATCCCAACAGCCACATGCTAATACGTTATTGATTCCCTGGCTGGAGAAGTCCCTGGCCTTCCGTTTGTCTCCTTGCTCCCTCTCTCTTCCTACTGCTTGTGCCCTGGGGCTGCACCTACCCCCCTCCCAGGAATTGAGACGGCATCATTAGAATGGGCAAAGGGATCTCGCTCTGAGGGATAGAGCTACCAAACCTGGAAGGAATGAAGAAATCTGCTTCCCTGAGCGTGGGTAGAAGCAGATCCTAGGCAAAGGGCCTGTTTCAAAAGTAAGGCATCAGAGGAGTCTCTTCGGGATGCTTTAAGGGACCTAGGAACCTCAAAAACCCAGGTTGCGAGCCCCCACCTCCAGTTATGCTTAAGGCAGAAACCACTCCTCTGAAGTCTACCTTCTAATGCTGAAACTCTTTTTTGTTTGTTTGTTTCTTGAACAGGTTGCCTAACTCAGTATGCATATCCTTGCCTTCTCACCCAAACCATCTCCTCTGAGAGCTGCTATTCAAAGTCCAGTACTTCTAGAGCTGAAAACCAGAGCAAAAGTTTGTCC
Source organism: Nothocercus julius (assembly GCA_013398735.1). Taxonomy (NCBI): domain Eukaryota; kingdom Metazoa; phylum Chordata; class Aves; order Tinamiformes; family Tinamidae; genus Nothocercus; species Nothocercus julius. Next base: position 527,295 of record VZSV01000025.1, on the reverse strand, counting down.
TGTGCTGATGGGTATCTGAATAAGCAAGTAGAGCATAAGCTCTTTCCCACCATACAGAATCTTTTTCATGATTTTTTAAATAGCAGAGTTGGCCAAAAAGCCACTTCACCGTGAGCCCCTGCAAACCTTAGTCAGTGAGAATATTCCTTTGGCTCAGAGAAATGTAACCAGAACCTCCCCACAGTACTATTCCCTTTCCCTCCATGCAGATGAGCGAGGAAATGGAGCCCTCCCTTCTGCTGACGTGCTGGAGGAAGCTCACAGGGAAATGCGATAGATCCAGGCTGCTCGAGCCACAGCAGGGTTGAGCCTGCAGCACTAACCTCCATCCACAGCCCCAGATCCCAGGGTCCTCCTTCTCACAACTACCCAGAGCACCACTGTGCAACAGTATAGCACAGAATCGAGCCTGGATTTCTTTTTTCTTTTCATCCATTTCTGTGAGAATCACTAATTTCCATCTTTTTTTCCAGAATTAGCAATCCCTAACTTTTCTTCTTCCTTTCCAAACCATCTGCAGGGATCTCCCTCTCCCAAACACACAGGAGAGTGCTTAGTCTCACATGCTCACCCACACAGTTTCCATCTTGCCCTCATCTACTTCTTATCAGCATGGGACAAGATGGTCTGTGCTGTGCTCGGTATTTTTTCTCATTATCCCAGGTAAAATGACAGCAAGGAGAGTACATCAGCTGTCAACGCCATTCCTCAGTCTATACAGCACACAAAAGCATGGTACATAATGCTTTAAGAAAAGGGGTATTGAAGAGGCAAGGATTAGTGCTTGCCATATGGACCACAGACCTCTGCATCCTACCAGCAGCCTCACTGCACACAACAGACCATCTCCTGCAAAGTGTGTGCCCACCTATTCAAAGGCACACGTGGAACACTTCCCAGGCTCTTCTGGAATGCCCTTCTCTAGGATTTCATTTAGTCATGAGATCATTCAGTCCTTTAGCAGCCCCCATCAGCCAGCAACGTCAGCTGGAAAGAGACCCTCAACATTCAGATCTCCTGAGAAAAGGAGGCTTCCCTTCTACTCACTCTTACCCACCCAAGAGCATGCAGGTCAGCATGCAGCACCACCGCTTCTCAGCACCAGCACTGCTGCAGCCCCTTTCCCTGCCTCACCAGAGCACTCTGGTCAAATAGCCAAATAACTCAAATAACTGCAGGTTCCAGAGCACCCAGTGGCTACAGTAAGCCATGGGCTATGCCACATTTGGGCTCATTCTTTGGAAAAATAAAAAAAAAGAAAAAACACTCTTTGCACAAAGGAAAACTGCTGAGAGATGAGTACAAGGCATTCTAGAAAGGGAAAGGTCCACAGATAGGATAGGACAAGACATTTCTAAGACATTTGCTTTGCCATTAACATAAGATGACAAATTAGTTTAGAAAGAGGTCCATGAGTTGCACATCAAAATGGAAGTGCAAAGAGCAACTCATCTCCCTCCTCAGACCACTGGCATATGCATGAGTACTCACGGGCTGAAGAGGAGCTCTGACAACCATGGGGACTAGGGTACGTATTGCAGGACTAGTAAGACCCTCACAAGAGGGGAGATCTCAGATACCAAAAGATAAAACCAGCTTCTAGTTCTCATATAATAAAGCCCTCTGAGCAGGCAGTGGATTGCTAAGATTTACAACATCTGGAGGAAATGGGTCATTATGGAGGTGGTAACTATTGACTCAAACAGTCTGCAAGTGTTGGGATGGGACTAGGAAAACACTTGGGATATCCTTTTAATGCTCCCCATTTTCAGATAAAAAGCCTTCTCTGCTACCCCTGTTCTAAAAACTACAAGCAAAGTGTTTTGTTTTAGGTATTGAACCTCTTCATCATTTAAGGGAATCCAAGGCAGCTGAGTGAGTCACTGCCTCATCAATATAACCAGTATGGGCAAGCGTCCCCTGATTTATTAGACAGGGGCAGCTAGAAACAGATAGGAAGAGAAGTATATTCCAGAGAGTGGGAAAAGACTTTTCTCTCCTGACAGTGATGCCTAACCATTACCCAAATGCATCACGACCAGCACACCCAGCCGCACATACACCGTGCGGTCACTGTGATGGCACACGCACAGTCCTGCTCCTCTCTGTTCTCCCCACCCATTCGCAGTCTCAGCACAGCAATACGTGGGCCTGTGCTCCCATCCATGCAGGCTGCACAGGGCTTGCACGTTAACGGGGCACTGTTTGTCACACACACACACACTGCCTACAAGCGTAACTTTGCCCCCCCACCATGCCATAACTTCTCCACGCACACGCAGAGGAGTTTCCAGATAACATTTGCCTTGGGTACCAGTCTAAAGCATGCTCTCATGATTTCTTTCGTCAGACTCATTTCTCACCTAGGAATATCCTGAACAGCTCAAAAATACACCAGTAATAAGTGCCATCCATACTATGCAGACCAGTCCTGCGTGTGCTTTCCTAAAGGATCTACTTCACTACATTAGCTGTGGAGGCATATAGAGAAAAAGGGCACAGAAGTCAATCTACTGCAATTAATCAGTGTGAGGAGGTGGAGGGGATAAACAGGGAAGATTTGTGAGAACAGGCTGGGATTAAAAAAATAAAATGTTTCCCAACCTGCGTTATCCCTTGCCCCCAGCCGCTGATTTGAAATGGCTGTTCTTTTTCTAAGGGAAAGAGTTTGCTTAAGAGACTTTCCAATGTTTTGATGTAAACCAATGCTGGAAAACAAAACGTGTGTGTATATATATATATATATGTGTGTGTGTGTGTGTGTGTGTGTGTATATATATATATATATATATAAAGCACTCTTAAATGATCAAACCAGAAGCTTCCATGCATCTAAAGTATTTAATTTCTCCTTACCACCCACGGGGATAATTTATTCTTTGGGGTAGAAAAATAACATTGAGCTTTTGAGTCTGATTCCAGAAGCTGATCCTTGTGGGCAGCTACTGGGCATACTAACCTAAGGGAAGAACACCTGCAAGGGAAAAGCTGCAACACATCCCTTGATGATCCACTTGCCAGCAAAACCGGGGTGGGGAGATGCTTTTATTTCTGCAGCCCACGCAGGGCAGGGAGGCTGGAGCACCGGGCAGGAGGCGCAGCCATCCCGCCTCCGAGCAACCTGCCTCCGAACGGAGAGCTGGAGGAGCAGCAGCAGGAAGCGCAGGAATCGTGAACCGCACAGCTGAGGAAACAGCGGGGCAAAAAAAGCTGCCGAGCACTTGGAGTCGCCGCGCAGATGGGAAGGGGAGCGCGGCCCGTCTCCGCAGCCGGGCTGGAGAGACGGCCCGTGTTCATCGCAGGGCACGGCGCAGCGCCGAGGGCTCCCACCGCCTGCCGCGCTCCCTCCCCGCCGCCCACCGTGCTCCCCCTTCCATCTCGGCAGCGCCAGCCCCCCTCTCCATCCCCTGCTGCGGCGGGAGACCGGGGCGAGAGGAGGAATTCCTGCTGCACCCCCAAGCGGACAGCAAGGAAAGGGGGAGAGGCGGCACAGGCGAGTTTGGGATACCCTGCAAATGCGCAGGCTCAGCTGGCTGCTTGGCTCTGGCGGGATGCACACAGAAAACGCCGGGAAGCTGCCTGGTGCCGTCACTGCCTGCCAGAGCCGCTCCTGCAGTGTTCCAGGGCAAGAGCTCCATGCAGTCGCACTCAGCAGGGTTACAGAAACGCTGGAAGCCGGGTACTGCTGCTCTAAATGCACTGCATGTTACCAAGCTCCAAAGTAACAGCTACTTTGCAAAAAGCCTTGCTTCTTTTAAAATAGGATGGGACAGCACGGTGCCCTTAACTCCTTCAGATGCCTTTGGGATTGCTCGTGAAATGCTCTGCTTCTGCCATGCAGCCCCCTATATTCCTGCTTCCCGAGCCTCCAGGTTCTAGAGGGGAAATCTACTGCCAGCAATAAAACTAGACCAGCAGCGGCTCAGGGCTGCTTTGCAGCACGCCTGAAGTTTGGGAGCTGCAGGAAAAGCAGCCCCAGGTTCTCAGACGCTTCCCTCTCATCCATCTGCAAAGCCCAAGGGATCTCGCAAAAGGGTGCAAGGTAAGACAGCCCTCCCAGGACTTTCCCCGACTTAAAAAAAAGGATGTGGCTGATACAACTTTTGCAATTATAACATAAAGTAAAACTAAAACAGCATCCAGGCCTGGCATAAGCTACAGTTACAAAAAGGGATTAGAACAGTTCCCAGTTGCTGGAGTCACAGTGCTCTGGTCTCCGGGAAGCACCGTGATTCAGGAGCACTGTATGGAGCAAACTTCATCGGCATTTGACCACAAAATAACCATCAGTGAGAAAGGGCGCATGCAGAGGCAGTGCCAGCCACCAGCGTCCATCTTCCTAGCCAGGTCTGTGCCTCCTCCTCCTCCTCCCGAGCAGAGGGAAGTTCACACCAAGCTGCTCAACTTCACTGCTGACACCGTCTGCTTGTGTTGTACAAGTACTGTCCTCCTCTCACCCCTGCCCATCTTACAGGCTTGGAAATTCACTGTCCTCCTCTCACCCCTGCGCATCCTGCGTGCTGGGAAATTCCTCCTCGCTTGTCAGAAACGGATCCTTCACAGGGGGGAAGTCGGGTGGAAGGTGTTGCTGCCAGTTTTGCAATGTAGTGCTTGGAGAACACAAGTTTGAGGGAAAAATATGTGACGGCAAAAAAAAGGCATGTGCATGCAATCCCAAGCCAGAAGAGGGGAGGCTGTGTGAAAGGGAGCACCCGGTAACATGAAGAACAGGGAGAACATGAGGGATTTTGGAGTGGGTGCATGCAGCAGTGATAGGGAAGGGGGAGCTTGCAGTGAAAGCATGCGTGTGACAGGCAGCACACCTGCATGGAAATTTGCTTAGCAGATGCAAACAAAAGGGCTGGTGCATGTGAAAGTGGGCAAAAGTATGAGCAAAGGAAAAGCAAGGGTGCTGTGACAGGGCACATCTCATGCGCTACCCTATGCATAAGCAAATGTGAGAGGAAGAGCTCTGTGTGAATGGTGAGGGCAGGCAGAGAAGCACCCTGAGCGCATAGCTCACTTTGAATGCAATGCGCTGCGAGACACAGCAGGCCAGATACATGGGTATAAGAATATACCCATACTTTGCACGTGCTTATGCACCCATGGGTGCATATGCATGCACATACACTTAAAACAGCAGTGCAGTAGGACAGGCAAGAGGTTTTTACATGCAAGCAACTGGCAACACTAGTGATCGGGATGGAGGAAGCACACATGGAAGGCTTGAGGGAAGGAGGGGAAGAGCGAGATGGGTGCTCCAGGAATTGCATGTGCAAGTGAGCTAGAACAGAGTGTGCCCCTGCGAGTTTATTCACCTTCTATGTTATATTCATGGAAGTGCGTGGATGCACATGCAAGACCACGGGTGTGTGTGAATGAGTGGGGATCATACACAAGCTGTGAGATGTGGGGGCATGCTTATATGTGCAATGTGTCATGTATTTATACATACAGCATGGGCTGCATTAACCCTTGACTCCTGTTTACTGAAAGCATCTCAGAAGCAGCTATCATGTCTGTCATCACTTCAAACTAAATCCCACACTTGCATTTGGCTCTTAAAGCAAGAAACCCAGCTGGCAATTTTCCACAAAGGAGAG
>VZSV01000025.1:490517-521354 GCA_013398735.1 Nothocercus julius | reverse complement strand
GAACACTGATCTCCTCAGGAAGGTGAAGAAGCCCGAATCATCAGTACTTATGCCCCAAAGTACCGACGAGGGCTGCGGATGGGGAGAGGATGCCCACGTTCACCCATGCCTCTTTCCTTTGCAAACCGTCCAGTTCTGGCCCCCCGAGCCCCCCTTGCAGCTGCCCCTCTGCAAAAGCAGAAATACAGCAGCCAAGTCAGTCACACGCGGTGCCCTCTAACCAGCGGCGATCTCTCCTTGCCCGTTTTCCTGACTTGGGGTGGGGGGAAGGGGGCAGCCTCGGGGAAGGGGGGAAGCAGAGCAGAGGGGAATCCCAGCAGAGCCAGCTCGCAGCTCCATGTTTCAAAGCAGCCTCAGTCCATCAGCCTCAATGCGAGCGCGGGGCTCGGAGGAGGCAGCGAGCGCCAACTCGGCACCTACCTTGCAAGGAGAAGAGGGACAGGAAGAATCCCAGCACCCAGATACTGTGCAGCCAGTAGGTCCTCATGCTTCTCAACTCTCACTCGCCCCGCTTCCTCTGCCTTTTCCTCCGGCTCTTTGCTTCTCTATTTCTTTATTATTATTATTATATTTTTTCCTTCTTCTCTCCCCCCAAATAAGCCGGGATCCGCGTCTCCCTTCAGTCCCCTCGGGCTCTGCTCAGGCAGCTCGGCCAATCCCGGCGGGCGGCTTCCCAAATACGCTCCCGGGGGCTGGAGGAAGGGGGGCCCCGCTGGATGCTCGCCGTAAACACCGCGGCTCTCCCCGGCTCCCGCTCCTGCGGCTCCAACTAAATGCGACCGTACTTAAACAAGCAATGCCTTATAGCCTGCTGCTCGGAGCTGAAGGGACCCCACCGCTGCCACCTAGTGTTGCAAGCCAGATCTTTTAGGCTTTTAGCGATACGTATATAATATATAAATATGTGCAATATCATGGAAATATGGCTCGCTCGTTCCTCTGCAAGCCTCTCTCTCGCATCACAGGTCTACGAGCCACGCTGGGCTCCAGCTTCCCTCGGGCTCCAACTTCCGCGGGAGAAGCTGCTCAGCGAAGGAGGACTGCAATCCCCGGCGAGGCAGCAGCAGCAAGGAACCATCAAGCAAAAAAAAACAAAACAAAACAAAACAAACAAACAAAAAAAAAGCAGCAGAGCAGATTCGATTTCTCAGCAGAGTTCTGCGGGTCTCCTGTATCCGGCATCAGTGCCGGGCAGCAACCAAGGGGTCAGAGGAAGATTCAGACACACTGATTGTCAATACAGAGCTTCCCAGGCCTCCAGGAAAAACAGCAACCTTCGGGCTGCATTAATCTTGGCCAAATCTCTAGCGACTTCTGTGCTATTTCTGAGAGACCAGGAGGAATCCCTCTATTTACGAGGTCCAGCCTGTAAAGCCACTGTTTGTTCACAGAGGGTTTCTCCTACCACCCCTCTCCTTTCTGTTTCCTCCTACTAGAGCTTGAACTCCCCTCCTGCCCCGCACCAGGAGTCATCAGCTCCCATAGCGCCCCTGCCCCCTGAAACCATTGCTACTTAAAGCCAGTGCTACTTAACATTCAGGTGGGGCTTTTTGTCACTCCCTCTCCAGGCATTTCACAAAAGAGGGTGTCCTTCCCTGGGGGAGCTGGGGACACGGAGGTCACGAGCGGGCAAAGCCACAGCACAACCTTTCAGGAGTCGGTCCCCAGAAAGACAGGGTGGCAGCCCTGGGGGCTCGGCCACCACCGGAATGGCCACAGGCAGGAGCTCAGGCCACGCTACCCGGCCCAGAGCCACCCTGTCTTCAGCAGCCAACAGCTCCAGCAAAACCTGAGGAAGCCCTGGGGAACCAAGGAGCCTCCAGGCTCACACAGCATGCTGGCATAATGGCAAAGACCTTGCAAAGCTCCTCACCAAAAGCTTTCTCAGAGCAACTGGGGTGGGGAGTGGGGGAAAACACCATGAGGTGCAATGTGTACTAACAGAACAGCCTCTCCAGCTGTAATCCCAGTCTTTCCCAAGTCTTATGTGAGGTGTCAGCAAATCTTTAGAAATCTGCCATTGCAAATACATTCACAACTGTTACTGCAGAGGGAAACAAGGCACCTCATGAATCCCAGCAGGACAGTAGGGCAAGTACATGTGTCAAAGGTATATAGGATGCTCCCCCACTAAGGAAACAATGCCCCACCAAAACAGTATTTCTTATTAGACCATTTTAAAGCAAATTGTTCTTGCAAGCAGAATTGACAAAAAACAGTTTCCAGTGCATTCTTTTCTGCCATTTCTAAACTGAACTCCCTCTCTCTAATCAAAACCAGATTCCAGCATATCTCCTGTGACATCCCCTGTAGCTGTGGATGAAACCATATGCTGTGGTTACACCAGAAATGCATCCTTGTTTCCTAGTGGACCAAAATGCACATTGCAGTGCAATGCAAAATGCACACACTGAGTGGCCGAGCCGCCTGGTGCAAAGGTATCACCCCGGCTACTCAAGCCTTTTCCCCTGTGGAAGGAGCAAGGCACTACTCATCTTTTACGTGACAGGTAGGACAGATGGATGGATAGATGCATACTATCAAGCAAGGCTTCATTTCTTGAGGAAAACAAACTAAAAAATATTGAAGTGGTTTGAAGGCCACTGTTGAACAGAGAAGCATGATTCCTACTCATGGTTTTCCCATTTAAACAGCCTTCATGCTCTGAAATCAGAGCAGCGTGGCCCGAACGAGAGTGCATGCACAAACAAATTTGCCCCTCAGATTTGTTTGGTATTCAGTGTGCCATAAATCAAGTAGCCATAATGAGCCATTGGGGGATGAAGCAAGGCAGGGTTTTTGCTGGGGAATCCCCACCCCGGTACAGCAGCAGCTCAGGGAGCAGCTAGGCCCATACACTTGGTGTCTCCGCCCAACTTCTTTCAGGTAGCAGCACCTTACACTTCCCTGGAGATGCTAGTGCAACTGAGGAGAGAAACAGCTATTTCTTGTAAGCCATTTGACATACTCCTAACCTTCAAAAACATCCAGGGCTGGATTTTGGCTCCCTCCCTCCTGCTGAGTCATATCCAAAGGGTTACTCAGGACATTGGGCTACTAAATATGAGCAGGAGTATCAGATTCTGTGGGCTGAAATTCTTCTGGACTGATCTGAAGCCAAAGGTGAGTCCGCCTTTTGTGTGGCCAAATCTGCCAGATACCTACAGATCGTAGAGACAAAAATAGAAGCAGAACTACACCCAACTCTCCCTAAACCCCCAAACATATAACCCAAAACAAAACAAAAATCAATCCTTGCTCTTCCTACCTTTCTCTTTAAATTACCACAGTGCTTCCACTTACCCCAGAATTGAACAGCCCGATGAATCTCAAAAGTTGGCACAGAAATAGGGGGGGGGGGGGAAGGTTGGATTCTGACAGACCTCTGAATGATTGAAAGCTGGCTACTTTTAATGCACAGTAGAAGTATTTCATTAAGGCTGAGTGGATGCATTTAGATGCACTATGCATGGATGCTTGTCCATTTTTTAATAAATAAACGTGCTTTGTGCTCTTAACTGTTTAAGCACTTACTCTTTCATTTCTATTTCACATTAGATTTAATTCTTGCATGCAATATCGATACTAACTTGATTGTGCAGCACACACACATTTTTTTCCTCCAAGTTTTTATACTGACCCTACCACAAAATACTTCTCGGGCAAGCAAGTTAAAGTAAAGATGGAGGAATTTTTAACTTTTCCATTACTGATCTTATTCAAATTACTGTTATTTAACTGTGCAAATATCATGTTACATTAGTAAAAGCCTTAGTGTTTTTTTTTCTTCTCCCCCCACCCCTTACTTTAATAAGAATAGCATTGAAAATACAGTTGGCCGTGCAAATTTTATAGGGTTTACTTAAGAGAATGAGTAGTCCTGGAATTCAAAGCTGAGAAAACCTTGTAAAGCAAACAGGAGATAAGACCTATGCATTACCGACATGTATTTTTTTCTGGATATTTTAGCGTCCTGCATGTCTGTCTCCAACATATGTGTATTACTATGTGTTATTGAGCATTGTACCTATGGGTTTCATGGCATGTCTTTGGGACTAGCGCATCTATGATGAATAGTGCATTTTACTGTGATTTAGAAGGGTGCTGCGGCCTGGGCTGCATGTGATCTTGGGAAAGGGAGTGGAAGGAGATGTTCTCTCTGCCACAAAGAATCATTTGTCATGTGGCTCTATGAAACCCAGCGCTGTCCAAGGTCAAGGACTACAGTGTGTCCAGAAATGAGTCTTCCTACAGAGGGGTTGTACAGCACATCATGAGCATGACAAATAGTCTCACACCAGATTAGGCTCCTTTACGTGGGCTTTGGAAACAGGATTCACGCTTCCCATTCACCTAGAGCTGGATGGTCAGGAGGAGCCAGGCCTGCGTCCTACATCCCATCTTCCCTTTCCTTCCTGCTCCTTCCCACTCATCTCCATTCTTCCCCTTCCCTCCACCCCACTCCCCTGTGCACACTGCTGCCATCCTTCTCATCCCACCTCTTTTCCCCTTTACTATCACACATTGCTTTTCTCCTTGTAAGAGAGAGGGAGTTTGCTGTGCAAACCCACTGAAGATGGCAGAGTGCCTCTTCAGGGCTGTTGCAAGACCCCAAGCTGAAAAGAGCTTTTCTGAATAAAAAAAAGTGTCACGTCCAGCAACTGAGGGACGTAGCAGGTGGCTGAAGAGTGCTGCTTCCATAAGACAGAAAGCTACAGATATACCCACCTAATGAGAGAGCAGCAGTAGTAGGGAGAAGCAGGAGATTCCATGTTTCGTTTCAGCCACCACAGACTGACTGGAAAACCCCCACAGCTAAACATGTTACGTGAATCAGCACAGCACAAACCACAAAGATAGTTTCTCTAACATTAGCCATAACAGAACCACATCTTCTGCTACCTGGGGCATAAGGGGCATCTCACAAAAGCATTTGCCAGCAGAACACATACACATTCACATCACCACATAATTATAGTAGAAAACAAGTGAGTAGACACTATCAGCATGTCTACCATGCTGTATCCATGGAGCCAACTCCTTCTTCAAGGAGGAGTCTCACCCCAGCTATGCTGAAAAAGCCTGAAACACATGCATACAGAACCCGCCTCCGGGAAACACACAGGCATGCACATGCAGAAAGAAATATATCTGCAGAAAAGGCCTCTGCTCTTTGAGTATTCGCAAGATTTTGCTGGAAACCCACAAGTGTGAACAACAACATGAAAAAGAAAATTGGCTGGCACCCGAAAAATTTTTGGCAGATAGTTTTTTGAGTTGTCATGTTTTCCATGGGAAAAGAGTCAGCTCTTTCAAGCCGGGGGAAAGAAAAATCTCATCAGCTCTTAAAAGCAGCATCCATAAATTTGCAGTGCAGTGGGAGAGGTGTTTACATCACAACCCCCACCACCACATCCAGCATTAACGGGGTTCCTTATGAACATTCACTCAAGACTGCAGAACTAAGATCACTTTCAACCCTCTCCCCCATTTTTTTTCATTACCACAAGATGATACCAACACAAACCTTTCTTCCTTCTTCATGGGGCTCAAATCTTGCTTCTCCAGGCAGCCCTGCAGAGAAACCATGTCCTTGGAACAAGCTCCAGCTCTTCTAACATCTCCCCTACTCTGCCCAGAAATAGCTTTTGCCCCAGCTGTACCTTATTGGCTTTTTAGCCACAGCTGAGGGCATTTTGCTTCCTTCCTTCAACTCCCTATCACTGTTGAGGAGGAGCTGCCATGCAGCACAGCTGATGGTCTCAACAAGCTAATCACTGTACCTCAAGGCTTAAGAAAAGGCTTGTTAACTTTACTAGATATCCCACCCGTTGACCTTTGAGATAGGACAACCATATGTTTGTGCTTTCCTGTACATATCCCTAGTTCTCTGGCAAATCAGAAAAGAGGAATGTGGCCGTTTGCAGGCTATTCCTGGGTGACTGGCTGCAGAGCTCCAGCTGACCTGCCTGCCTTGAGAAAGCCCGAAATGACTGCTCAGCTTGTACTTATCAACCACACATGTCACTGTCGCAGTGCCCGTATTGAGAGAACTGACCTGTGCATACACGGACAGCCTGACATTTTCTGGACAAAACCATAGAAGAGTGGTGAGCTCTCCAAAGCATTTTTTTGTGTGTGTGTGCAATGGAGTCTGTACCTAGCTGGCTTGAAGACTGCTGACGAGTGAGGGCTAGGGCTGTGTGAGCATTCCCATTGCGAGAGTCTCCTTGCAGTGGTTCATAACATCTTGAAATTGCAAAGTCCCAGACTGATATTTTTCAGACCTAGTCTCTTACCCAAGGATGGATTTTTATGATTTTGTTTTTATTTTTGAAAGCTTGAGTGAGCAAGGGTTTGGCTGTTTAGGATACTTGGGACTAGGGGAGTGCTTTATGATTAGTGGAGGAAACAATTTGTGCCTTTTTAACAGTTCCAGTGCTGAAAGGACTGCAGATAGAGAGCTGAAAGGCAAATAATGCGAGGCAAGGTTTGCAGCGAGAAGCAATATCTTTTATTAAACCAAAGAACATAGCTGAAAACAAAACTAAGCAGGCTTTCCAGGTGTATGGGCTTACAGGCCCCAAAGTGTATCCACTATTAGTATTAAATAAAATAAATGATATTACTTTTCTCTAAAATCTGTCCTCATTTATATCTTTAGTCCATTGTAGTGTCTGCACTACTGCATCTTGGAAGGGAAATCAGGCCATTAGTGATGAGGATCTGCAGTTACACAGAGAAACAGAAAACAACCATATTGGATGGTAGCTGCAAGCATGGTTGCAGTAAGTTGGATTCCATTTGGCTGTCATAATTCTTGGAAAATACCACTTGAGTCATGGAGAGTGGAAACAGCTTGAATTTCAATACTGCGGGGAAAGTAATCTTTCTGTAAGGCCGGGCTCTGCATATTTCTAGGCATCACCGAAGACATGATCTCAAGCCCAATAAAATCTGTGGAAAGACTCTCGCCAAACTCAGGGCTGCTGATTCAGCTCGCCTCATCAGCAAAGTCACGAAAATGGCTGCTGCCCTTACTTGTTCTGTACTGAGTATATGTATTTCTTCCACTGCCGCTGTTTATCACTTCTGTTACAGGAGCGTATCGAGTCCTCAGCTGAGACCAAGGCCGGTTGTACTAGAAGCTCTTAGAAATGGGTGGTAAGAAATGATTCCAAGCCACGGGTGCCAGCCACTAAGACAGAAAAGATGAACGGAGTGAGAGAGGTGAAGGTAACAGAGGTAAAATGATTTGCCAGTTTACTGACAGAAATAGAGAATAGGCCCTTCAAATCACAGGGGCAGTTTATTTCTCTACTGACTTTGCCAAATACTCAGCACACTGGCCAAAGAGTCTACAGCCCACACATTATTAAGCACAACAAACAAAGAAATAAACAAAGTGCAAAGTGTATTGAAATCAAAAACCCCTCAGTTAACAAAGAACATGAGGAGGCAGCTTTAGGTTTGGCACTACTCGACTTCTATTAGCCTTTGCAATGTTCATCGTTACTTCCAGTATCTTCTTTTTTTTTTCCAAGAAAGATTCCTCTCTTGTATCTATTTTATCAGGCAAAGGATGAACCGGAGGTTAAAAAACACATTATTAGCATTAATGACTATTATTATTTATACTCCTGCGCAAGCTGCACAAACACAGGAGAAGCGACAGTCCATTTCCCCAAAGAGCCTGCAAATCTTATTTATGATAAGGAATTGCAGACCATGTATCAATAGTAAGAGAGGAGAATTGGGAAGGAGGAGGGCAACCACATTAAACACAAATGTCTTCTGTAGCTTGGGCAGCGTACTGTCTCCTGGGGCCTGTTTCCTCGGCCATAAAATATGGATACAGAGTTTTCTCTACCACACACCACTTTCCACCACAGAAGGAAGGCAATAGTGCTCATGCTCTAGCACCCGAACTCCTGACCTTCAGCAGTGTTTCCATTTCCTCCTGCTCAGAAGCTGCAGTTTTTATGACGCTGGCGACTCATGACTCCTAGCGCTGCAAACTACACGGGGGTTTGCAGGAGCGCTTGCTGGGATGCTGTGTGTGTTTCTCTGAGCCCTCCTCTCTTTCCAGCAACATATTATTCTGTGGCCCAAAGCCCAGGCCAATAATACACAAGTGGCAACATCTAGAAATCACAAATAACAAAATAGATGCACAGATGTCCTTGTATTGTTCATTTGATTGTTGGGTCTCTGGCACAGGGTCTTTCTCCTTCTTTCTGTGCATCTTTTGAGGGTTTGCCTGATGAGCAGAGAAAGTACCAGCAGCGCCCTCGCTGGCTTGCAGCCTGGGAGAGATGTGTGTGTGGAAACGTGGGGGCAGCAGCTACTGGGACTTGGGTGACATGGGTCCTGCTGCTGACTCTGGCAACAACCTCAGGCTTTATTTCTGTGTACCTGGATCTTGGTTTTCATCATTAGGTTTAATTCAGCCTGAGTAAATAAGAGGTTAATCCATCCATGAGTCCTTCCTGGTGCTAAGGCATGAGGAAAGCTGAAGAAAAATGGGAGCCATCCCTCTTAACTAGACCTCTCATAGGTCCCTTATGATGCTTAATGATGACTCTGATAAATGTTCTACAAGTGACTTATACCATCCACAATTAATCAACACATCCAATGCCGTAAGCCCACTGCTCACTGGGGTGCAAGGTCACGGGCTTGCTTCTGATGGCAGTTCTGAATGAGCTGAATCCTGTTCTTGCCACTCAGTTCAGATGAGGAAAGGGTCACCAATTAGCTGAGTCCCAAATCAAATGAGACCAACCATCACAGGAGATGTGGCGTCCTGGGAATGCAAAGGGTCAAAGCCTCCAGCATGGCAATGACACAACTGTGGCCATCAACCAACTTCGGTGGAGCTGTGGGACCAGCAGATCTGCACACTCAGCCGAGGTAGAAAGGGCTGCATGGGGAAATCCCAGATTTAAAGCACTATTAAGGTCGTTAGAGAGATACGGGAGGTTTCAGCTCACGATCCCTAGAGAGAAACCATAGAAAAGGAAACTGGAGAGTCCTCCCTAAAGTCAGAGTGAACTTAAAGCACCACTTTAAAGAGCTAGAGTAAGGCTCAATATAGAAGAGTATAAGGGTGCGTACAAGAGTACAACACACCTGCAAAATGCAAAGAAGAAAGCAGCAAAATGAGGGGTGGATGTAGTGAGTGGCTTTGCTGAAATACCTGTGGACACAGAAACAAACCCAGATGCTCAGGGAAGGGGACAGAAGAAAGGCTTACCCTGTCCACTGAGTATCTTCTCCCAGGATTAGAGGATCAAGTTCCCTTCACCTGTACCTTGTAGTGTAGCAAAGATGCTGTAAGATGGACATTAGCATCCCACATACACTGATCTTGGGCTTCAAAGTCTGCATGTGTCATCTGGGATCTTGAGAGCCAGGGAAATCTTAGGGGGTTCATTTGTGCTTAGCAGCCCCACTTAAAGAATCTCTATTATACTGATAACAGTCCTAGTCTGGGTCTCCTCCTCCGTGAAAAACAACATAGAGCTTCATTTGCAGACTGTACAGTGACTGCATAACTCTATTCAGGAGCTGTCTATGAAGGATGAAACTTCCTGTTTCAGACACGCTCTTTTTGGCAACTCAAGAGTATTTAGGAAGAAGTAAAAAAAAAGTCTCTAAATCAGTTCCCGTAGTCTCTTTTCCTTTTTTAATCCAAGCTAAGCTCAATTGATGCTGAAGCAGGGACAGCACAATGCTATTATTAGAAGTAGAAAACTAGCATTCCAGGAGCAGGAAAGGCTCACAAGTCAACTAAAACTACGCCTGCATGATTATAAAACTAGTCTTGGGGACAAAGTCCAGGGACCACATTTGCATTCAGTCTCTTTCTGCCACTCACCTGGCACCTGGATGCTGCATAAACGTGCTGGGTGACCCAGTAACTGACCGAGCGTGTTGAGGCAGGCAGTGTGCTGGGAACTCCGGAGCATGTGCCTGGTCAACACCCGAGCTTGCATTTATAAGCTTACAGTCTGCACTGTAGACAAGTCTGACCTTGAGGGTAGCTTCAGTCTATCTAAACATAGCCTAAGAGTATTGAATAAATTTAGCAGCTTACTATGAACATCTCTGCTATGACCTTCTTATGACTTCGAACATTGACAGCTTCAAGACAATCAGAGAGACCTTCTGCTTTTAGTAGTAAATCTCTGCTGCTTAAATTTAAGGATGTTCTTTTAAACTTTGCATTCTAAGGTTACAAGGAGTACCAAAAACTTGCTTTCCAAACAGTCCCCAAATATGCCAATGCCATGTTTTGCTTTGTTTCTTAGGTGGAGCTCTCTTGGAGGTACAACCACATACATACTCTCAGATATTGTTTAGCTTCTCACTTCCCAGGACTCCACTGGGGCCACAAAGCAGCAGTCTGTTTTACAAGATGCTTACAAGCCATGACCCCTCTCTAGCACATACTGAAACAAGAGATTCTGTACTGAACTGAGAAGGAAAAGTTGTACAGATGAAATCCCAACTTAAGTAGTTTCCAATTCTTTACTTTCCATAAGCATCTTAATTGTTTTATCAAGATACCCTCAACACTGTATTTCCCCCATTTTACTGATAAGGAAATTAAGCTTGATCCAAATTTTCTTAATGTCTAAACTGAGATGTGAAGCTTGTGACAGAGAAGACTTGAAATGTACTTTGCTGAAGTTCTAGGATCTCAAAGGATTTCCACAGCAGATGTAATTTACTGCAGTATAATCAAGGGAAGTTGCATTTGCCACTGGACAGTCCTCCCTGTGAGATAACCTACCATGGAAACAACTGCTGGTCTAGTCAGCATACGGAGCTTGTTGGTTTTGCTGTTGTTGAGAAAAACTGTAGCATGGATGCTCTTCTTTGTACTCCAGCTCATCCAGGACACTATCTGGAGAACAAACAAGACCACTCTAGCAGAATGGTGCCTTAAGGATTTCTTTTAGGCCTTTTTGTTCATATGGAAGTGGAAAGCCTTAGGGAGAGCTGTTGCAAAATTATGTGCCTCAGTTTCCCTATTTTTAAAATTAGCAATCTCCTTTGCAATGTGCTTCTCCAGGTGGACAGAGCAGTACAAGCGCTGGGTATACCTGTCATGCTGACTGGAGATCTTCACTTCTAGGTGCAGGAAACCCAAAGTTCTGCCTAGAAAGATGCAAAGCAATTTCTTGGAGCATGTGCTGGCTGTATCCACCTATAACTGAGACTGCTCATGGCTGTTGAGCTTGCGCCTGGGCAGTCATTCATTCTCTGCCGAGGAAAGAAAATCAGAAGGGAATACTGGCTGAATTGCACCAACTTCATTCATCTAACTCTTCTCTGTGTACTTAAATGGCCTCAGAGTCCCTGCAGAGCTGGGTAGATGAAGGCTTTGAACTGGTTCTTGGAATACTCTACCCATTCTCCTGCGCTTTCAGCATCAAGTTCCTTCTGATGGACATCTGACTATGCCACAATATGCTGCCACTGCCCTGGGCAACAGATAGTCCTCCACATCACACAGAGTACCCTAAAGAGGAGGATTTCAGGCCATGAGCGGAAGGGATCCGCCACAGTTTAGTACTTTGCAACTCACTTGCTAAGCCTGTGTTTCTTTTGCTTCAACTGTGGTAAACAGTAGTAACGAACAGACGAGCATCTGTCTTACTCTGCAGTCAATAGAGAAGTGCACTGCACTGCAGTCCCTTGAGAGCAAAAAAGTAAATACATCAGATCTTTGGTTGACATTTGTTCTCTTCCCAGGAAAAAGAAAGAAAAAAAAAGAGAGAGGAAAAAAAAAAGAATAAAAAGTGAGCTTTATGGAGACTGTAAATCTTCATATGATTTGGAATTTTTGGAATTCATATGATTTGTAAGGTAAAAAGCAAGGAGTGAACAGGAGCAAGGAATAATAGGCGAGAAGAGAAAGTAACTGCCCCAAATACACCTTTAATGAACTAAATTATGTCCCTCCCAAAAAGGACTCAGGAGGGGAAAAAAGGGGATTCCTCATGTGCAACCTCAAACTAACACTGAATTATCTGTGGCAAGTGGATTCTCAGCTTCAGCTGAGAGGATCTTATATGAGGGAAAGGATATTATAAGACTACTGTATGCAAAAGCACCCAATTAATTCAAGAGCATCGTTGTTATTTCATTTATATAGCACCATAGGGGTATGCGATGTTTTACAGACGATTAGGGGCTATAAATGTTTAGAGAAAAGATGAAGCAGAAGGCAAGGAGCTGACAACCAGTTGGAGTACGAGCCCTGACTAAAAGCCCTCATCCTGGTGTTTAGTATTTGTTTTTTTCTTTTTTAAGGTTCAAGGAGTGAATTTTGGCACTAATTCCCTTTTAGAGGGAGGGGGAGACCATTTAGTGTGATTGTTGGGCGTTTTCCAAGGTTGCAAAGTAAGAAAACACACTCACTGAAACAGGTCTGAAGAAACAAAACACAAGCCGTAAGGTGCATGACAAGGAGCGGCACAATTAATCTGAGATAAACGGTAAACCATTTCCTGAGAGTTCAATGCTTCAATAAACAAATGGAGTAGGCAGAAACTACATATGCCCAAAATTGCCTGATTGAGGCTCCAAGTAGATGGATGCTGTGCTCCCTCATTGGGAAGGGCATGCACAAAGTGTGCTCCTGTCACCTGTGACCTGTGTTTGCAGCCTGGGGATACTCTTGGATCCGCAGCTGTGTTTTTTTATCTGGCACTAGTGCAGCAAGGATGAGAATGCAGCTCCCCACCAGCTAAAGAGCACGTGACTCAAGCTTCCCGATAGAGCTCCTGTTAATGGGATCTAGATGGGCCTCTGTACTGCAGCACTAAAATATTTCAGGAACAGCTGGGCCTTAAATCTACCCAGAAACTGTACAAGGAGAATATAGCAACTTTCTCAAGAAACACTTTTTTTTTTTTTTTTCCCTCAAAACAGTGAATGACACCTGTTTTCAGTAATTGGTAATAGCTCACAGTTTTAAGGCTACATTTTACTGTATCAGTCATGATCTCACAGAGCAGGTAGGGGTTTTTTTGTTGTTTATTCCTAAGACAAGCAGATTTTTTTTCCTCCCTCTGATGTTTTCTGTCAACTGCTTTCATCATAATGGTCACTGAGAATTATAATCTAAAAGGAAAAATCAAAAAGTCTAAAATAATATAAAAGCCTTTTTTTAAAAAAAAAAAAAAAACAAAAAAAGGAAAAGGCAGGAAATTCTAGTTCAAAAAACATTCTGTTAAAAATCTTGACTGCAAAATAATGTGTTTTTTTTTTTTTTTTTGGTAGAGTGGGAAGGGAGAAACAGATCCTTCCTGCACACTCCGAAGCAATTTGACTTTTGAAGTTTCAAAATTCCACACTCGTCTCCTGCTTTTTATTGTTATTTTCCAACAATGACGACCAGATACGGCAGGTCACCCAGAGCTTTGGGACTAGTATTACAGCATTTTATAAGATGGCTTCTGGACTGAAACAGTGAGTTAAAAAACCTACCAGTATCTCTGACCTTCAAGGCAATTATCCTCTAAAGCAGTTATATTTACAGAAAAATGTGCATGGATCATGTCTGTGCTTCTATTGAGATGCTAATGCTCGTTTAAACATATCTTCTACTACTATAGTTTATTCCTTACTTCTGTACAATATAAAGTACCTTTCTACAGATTTTGCTGCGTCTACGCTCAGGGAAGTTGTACTGCGGTAACTATTCCAATAAGTTGTAGGACAGATTAAAAGATTTCTGGAAGGAGGTACTGGTGAAGCCATTAATTTTGTGAGGGAAGGGGAAGGAATTGAGAAAATGCTACATTTTTGCTTAGAACAGTAGTTTTGTGCGTTTGTATTATTCAAATAAAAAATAGTCAGCAGCAAGAGTCATCCTGACTCACTTCTTCCCAGTCTTTCCTTCAACAACGCTAAGCTGTTACATATATAAGGAACTCCTGCAGTTGTCTTTCAGTAGCCCGCACACTTAAATATAAAGCTAAATCAGCTTTTTCCCATCCTGGCTAGAGTCCACGGGGTGGTTTTATGCCACCCTCCCCAGAGCCCATCCACCCTGCTTTCTGGAAAGCAGGGTCTGTGCTGCACTCATATCCATAGCAGCACCTTCCTCCTCCTCTTCTGCAGTGACTCGTTCGGTTTTGATGTTCCCTGCGACTCAAGGGGCAGCAGTTTAACGATGGCTAGTCTGGATCGCAAACATCCGTTCCTGTCTCACAGCTAGGCCAAAAATGCCAAATACAGAACATTTCCCACTCAGTATTTACCGCTATTTTCTGCTTTTAGGTGATGAAATCAGTTCTTCAAAGTCGACTCACAGCTGTCCCAGGACTTCCCTTCTGACAGAGACAGGTGGTCATTTTTTACCCCAAAAGAGCTTCTAGAAATTGCATCCTGAGTTCCTTGGAAATGGTGTATGATCACTGTAATGTCCCATAGCACTTGACCATTCATCGCTATGATAGTTATAAAAATCCCATCAGAAAAAAACCCTTCAAGCTGTTTTTCCCCATTAAAAAAAAAAGGAATCCAGCTTCTGATTCCTTGATTCAACAGTAAAACTAACAATAAAGCTCTTCATTAGAATAATTGGCCCAATACTGTTATAAACTCTGATGGGCCTAAATCTAAATTCTAGCTCCAAACCCAGGAAGATGAAATCTGAGGAATATTCATTGGGCCTGCGGGGCTTGTCTACTTGGTAATTGCTATTCCAGTGCTTTTCAACCCTTTCAGATTTGTGGCATCAAAAACCTTCCTAAAAATTTCCCAGCGGAGAGGTAGACCCCTGTACGGGCAGTGTAGGCTTTCCAAAATAAGCTTTCCTTGATTACTTTTACTTGGATTCACTTGTATACACACACTGCTGCTTGGAAAATAGAGCACTCCTCAAAAGGGGAGTTACAGGAAAGTTTATGAATAAACTGAGTTAATTTTCCAACTGTAGATCTTACTGTAGATATGGCTATTTTCTTTATTCCTTAACATCTTGAGTCGGGCTTCAAGAAAATCTGTGTTACAAAGCCATTAAACAAAACTGAAGGAGAAAAAGTGATTTTTTTCTCCTCCTTTGTTTGTCATTAATAGTCTCTTTTCAGTTGCTGCCATCATGGCAACAGTGGGCCACATGACAGAAGGTAATGAAAATGTAGAGCAGAGGGGAAAGTTATTGCACTAGAACAAACTCTGTTATATTGCAGATTATATTACAAGTGAAAGGCACATGACTGCATTGCATGGTGATGCTATAGGAGCCTTTCTCAGTCCTAAGCTGTTCATTAGCATGGAGAGATTTTGATTTAATAACTGTGATCAAAATCCCAGTGAATACACTGGTCATTATGTACCCAAACTGAAGATGCTCACCAAGGTTTATGATCTTTGAGTAAATCTAAGTATTCATTAAAAGGACCGGCTGGTATATCAGTTATATAATGAAAGCATCCAAACGATACTGTTTCTGAAAAAGCCCTGACCTTTCAGAAAGGAGCTCGTATTGCTGTGCCAATGAAAATAGAAGCTAAAGATGTTAAGGAGCTAAATGAAAGTCTGAATGCAACACATTAAGTACTGACCACACTTCATGTGTGATAAAGCAAACAATTATGACACAGAGCTCATTCTGCTTGGAGGGTTCCTGTAACCACAAGGGCAACATCAAAAGGTAAGAGAACACCATGCTTCCATCTATTGAATAAACAACAGGGTCAGGACAAATTCCCGGGCTCTGGATCAGCCGCACTGTTCAATTGTTGGAGCAATTTCTGGCACGGCTTGGACCCGGCCTGAGTAGCACTCTCCTAAACAATTTGGGGGCACAGAATGGAAACCCACAAGGCCGTGGGACCATTCCCAGCTGGCAGCACAGATGAAGCTCCCTATACTACAGGTTAACACTATGGATATGGACTATTCCATGCCAGTTGGCATCAGTAGCAGGGAAAGGTCACGGCATGTGCGTGTCCACAGAGGTCAAAGGGAGAAGAGCTGTCAGAGAACAGCTAGATAAATCACAGTAAGGGCCTGGAAGCATGGAAGACATCAAAAATACATTTATGCAATAGATCACTAGCTGTCCGGAGAGCACTTGGCGAGTTTCCTAGAACTGGATTCATAGAAGAATCGTGGCAAACAGGGCTGGAAAGGAACCGAAGAGTTCATCATCTTGGGTCTATCTCCTGTGGCAGGAACTTTTTGCTATATAGATTTTAAATTGTGGCAGGTGACATGAATTCTGGTGAAAATGCACCATAAAGCTTGACTAACAGAGTGACAAATCCAGAAGCTCCTCATATATAACAAGTTCCAAAGTCCCCATGCTACAAAAGGCTTTTACTGAGTATTTCCAAAGCAAATTTGAATTAACCAGCCACATTTTCAATAATGCATACAGCAAAAACAAACAAACAAACAAAAAACACCTCTAGGGCACTGTAAAAGCAAGCATGATGTTCATGGGGCATCTGGCAACTGGAATGGTGTGTAATATGGAGGAACACTCCTTCTTTGGCATTGTATCCAATTAGACTGAGGCAAAGTCAAGGGCAGTGAGCTACGTTTTCTGAAGAACTTGGCATCCAGCTAAGCTTCAAAATAAGCAGGTACTTCTTTGAAAGATGCTGATCCATATTCAAGCTTTAGCCCTAAATAGAATCTAGCTGATGCTGACCGGGCACATTTGAGGGTATGTCCTAAACTGAAGAAGCCAAGCACTCAAAAAAGATGCAAAGTATTTGCCAACTCTAATATTCAGAAATTACACACAGCAAAGTCTTCTGTATTAGCAGTGGCAGATACTCCACTGCTTTTTAAATAAAAGTTATCGGTAGGAATGTCCTGTGATGTCAACACACGTGAGACTGTTTAACCTATTTTTAATGACTGATGCCAAGTAATTGCCTGTTGTTTAAGAATCAAAGACTTTGCACACAATGAAACTCACTCTAGCCCCGCTGACTGGGAAGCACTGAACTTGGCATAACAAAGCAAGACCTTTATGCAAAACACCTTATGCTTGTAATGGATAATGCAGGATAGGCCAGCCTCATTCCTCCTATTTCCAAAGCAAGATATTGCATGGCAACAGAGAGGCTTGCAGAAGGAAGGTCCTTGTCAGCCGTCTGTGTATAATATCAGACCTGTAGGTTGGCATGGTACTGATGACTGGTTATCCTCACCTATTATTATGGCATACACGGGAGAGTTTACCCTAAATAAGAGGTCTAAGACTATTTAGTCTATGCCAGAGTTGGCATCCTAACAAAGCCTATGCCAGGTTTGGCATCTGTGCAATTAGCAACAGAAAGCTGTAAAGAGTTGCTTTTAAATTAGCCATGTTTCTCATGGCAAAATAGTGGTCTTAGTTATGTTAAAACCTTTCCTTTTATAGACTGAGCATCGATGAGGGTCATCTCATGCATTAGATCCAAGTAGTAATTCCCAAAGGTTGCAACAAGCTCTTTAAGAGGGATTAGGTGACACTCATCTTGAAGCGGCTAGGATGAAATCAATGCCTGGAAGCCATCTTTGGTGTCCTAATATTGAGTACTGAAGGTCCAAATCTGAATGTGGCTAATTGGGCCCATTTCTAAGAACACGGAGGTGAAAACAAAGGCACAGTAGTCAGTATAAATTATTCAGAAGAGTACACAATGCTGGTAGATAAACTGTGGGTTAAAATTCATTCCAAGGCAGTTCGATCGACAAATATCATTCAAGCAGCTATCGGCCAGCAAATGGCTGTCAAGCAGAGCTTGGGAGATTTCCTGGCTCTTCCTCGTGCATAAGGCATCACAGAAGGGGGCAAACCCAGTATTTTCAAGTGAGACAAACATTTCTTGCACAATTGGGCACCAAGTAGCTGTCACCGAAAGTCTGTTGACAATCCAGTACACTTACGTGTTGTTCTCTCTTGCATGCTACTTGGACAGTGACTAGAGAGTAGCCATGTAAAATATTCCACTGAGAAATGCTAGAGACTGAAATGGCTGCTCCAATATAAATGGATAAGGAAAAAACATTATAACATTTGTCATTTAAAAGACTTCAGACCTCTCCAAACTGCCTACCATCCTCCAGCCCCTGACATCACTTCAAAGCACACCTAGCCCAGACAATCCTGACTATGCTCAGTCAGTGCTTATGAGGTTTCACTGCAAAAAAGCATCTTTAACTAAGCTCACGTGTGGTCAGCCAGTTATTCCAGTGCAAACAGAAAGCCAAAGAGTTGCAGCACCAAGTTAACGGTCAGCTCAGACTTCGAGCAGAGGACCCTAATGCAGAAAACTGCTACGATCCTTCCGCACTGTTCCCCATTTTCAAATAAGACCAGGCACTCTACAAGATACACTATGCATGGGTACAAGGTAAGCTTGTTCTAAATTGGTTGGAGGCTGTGTGCTGTCACAAGGGGAAGAGGCCATTTCAGGATCTGCACGAGAGCCTCCTTGTTCAAAGTAGATGCATTTAATTAAACTGGAAGCCAAAAGAGAGGCCTGGCTTTGTAGGCAGGATAACAGCAAAGACTTCAAAGCAAAGGCATTATGTTCTCCATTGTGCAAGATACAAGAGGAGGAAAAAAAGAAGATTCTTTCACTTTATCAAATGTAATAAAAGACTGAGTTAAGAAGCACAGGAAAAAAAGTGTTTGGTTAATTTAAGGTGAAATCAGGAAAGGAAAAGTACAAGGACCTGGTTCTCAGAACATTATCACTCTCACTGATTTCAGGTGGTACTTTGGATGCTCCGCATCTCTGAGATCCAGATTCATATGGGGCTGTACTGCTCCTTCTCACTATATTAGAAGTGCCATATTGAACCCAAGACAATCTGCAATTGCCGTTCTATTGGTTCAAGGAATTAGGGAAAACAATATATGTACTAAGGCAGACACTAGTTCAGAAAATGCACTTAGAGATTACAAGGTTATCCCATGAATCTCACCATTTTTTTCTTTTTCACTCCTTAATCTGTATGTCAATAAGACAGTAAGATTAATAAAGAAGGCTCTGGCCATTCCCTGCTGCAGGAAAACTCATAGGAGGGTTGAGGCTAAAGCAAGATTTCTGTAAGACCCTGAAGCAATCACCCTCACAGTTGGGGCAGGCTGGTATCAGCAGAGGGAAAGCAGATTTGGGCATGTGTGGTGCCTGACAAGGTGTCTAAAAGCATCTATACATGTTCCTCCACAATTCCCTTTCTCTGGCAAGTCCACTCAGTCCTATGGGGAGAGTCCAGCTGGATGCACAACAGCAGTTTGTCTTCCTGTTCATGGGTGCCGGTGTGTACAGAAGTTTTATTGTTACAGTGGAGGGGAATATGTGTGTGCATGTGCATATATATAAATACTTTGCTCAAAAAAAAATTAGGGTTTCTTGAGAGATTATCATCAGTTCTTTTAACCTTTAAAGGTTGGTATAGTACCTCCCCAGTGCTGGTTCCCCACGCAGCGCTGACAAATTTGGTTCAGATGGAGGAAAGTCCCTCAAATGAAGGGAAGGGGAGAATAAAAAAAAAAAAAGAAAAAAAAAATCATACAGCAATGTTCTTCTTTTTTTCAGTGCCCATCTTCAAAAATACTGTCACAACAATTTTTTTTTCCCCTCCCCTTTTGTTTTTTTTTTCTTCAAATTGTGCTGTGGTGAAAGCACGATTTCAATTACATCTTGGTCAACTTCTACTGCAATTCAAATAACAATACTCTTGTCTTTAAAGATACAGAAGACATAAAGGAAGAAAAAATAAAGAGGAGGGAAGAGGTAAAGAGATTCTGACAAGAGCTATGACTGATGCTGTGTGTGCTTTATCTTTCACAGCTTATATAATATATATATGAGAAATAGTTAGTTTGATAGTTAAAGAAACTAAATCCCTGTCGAGGATAAAATACATCAGGGACACAGAACAATTCCTCATCTGCTCTGGCTATCATTCACTTCCCAGCCTAACAGGCTGTCTCCCAAGAGACTTCGTAATAGATCAGAGGCAATGATCCTTTCTCTTTGCCCCCTCTTTGCCTCCATTCTCCCCTCTTTCCCTGCTCCCTTTCCGCCACCTTCCAAGGCCCCTCTGGCTAGCGCTGAGCCTGGGGCACTCTAAAGGGAGCCAGCGAAAGCAGCTCGTCTCTGCAGGGGACACACGACGGTGCCGGGAGGAGGAGATGAAGGGGAGGAGGCTGGTCCGCACTGATGTCTGCGGCATCGTCCCCTCCTCGCACGCTGCTTTACCTCCGGTGACAGCAGCAACATCTCTGTGGGTATGCGGGAAGAAAGTGACGGGCTCAAAACAAAGATGAGGCTGGAGCAGCACTACTCAAGTCTATGAGCATCTTCCACCCAGCACTCTCCACAGACCCCCCCCAAAAGACCTTTATTTTCTCTCTCCCTGCCCATAACTCACTTTCTTGTGCCTGGAGGGATGGGGCGCTTCCCTGTTTGGAGGACAACAGGCTCGCAGGAGACGGGAGCCCCACCACAGCCTCTTGGAAAAACACCAACACCAATGTAAATATCAACATTAGTTTCTACAGGACAGCCAGTAGTTCTGGCTACTACTATAGTGCGCCTGATGTATCATTTTTCTAGTTCCTTAGAACTTTGCTGGACTTGAATTGCACGAGTGGATGTCTCCAGGGAGGATATAGGTATTTCCCCCCTCTTAAATTTCAGCTACAAGAGTTACTCCTCTTTGAGAGGAAAATTGAGGTATTTCTGCAAATTCTGGAAAAATTCTAGTGGTCCCAAACAAGAAGCAAGAACATGCAATTTGGCAGGATAATGGTCTTATGGCAAAAGTGTGCCACTGATACAGCCAAAAAACATTTGGATACATTTGCCATGACCAGAAGCCTTTGGATAAAAATCCGTGGTTTGGACAGGGAGAATCCTGTTGGATGTAGCACCAATACTTCTTTGAAGATTTCACCTGCTACGAGAACACTCACTGCAGACATCGCCGTTCGTCTTGGGCTCCTGCAAGAGACACAGATCTAGTTTCCCCAGGGAAGAGCAGGGTCACTCACACACTGAATAATCAGCTGCTGAGTCAGGGCCAAGAGTGGTGAGATCTAAGAAGACACAAATTGGGTCAGGAGGTGGCAAAATGCAAGGAATAGCTCCAAGGGCCCTTTTGGGGATGGATGAGAGAAAAAACTTTCAAGATACAAAAATACAAACAAACAAAAACACTGGTGTCGGAGATCTGGAGTGGAGGAAGAAACTCACTTTGGATGTACGCTGTGCGGGGAGTATTGGGACTGTGAATCAGTGTGGGGGAAGTATGTGAGACTGGAGGCTGGCTAAAGGAAACAAAAGATGAATAAATCGTGAGAAGGGCAGAACTAGAAATAGATGAGCAAGAGAATCAGGATAAGGTGAGGAGACTAACATAAGGAATGAAGAGAGCAAAATTTAGTCCTGCTCACTGATGAGACTAGGGCATGGATAAGAAGCCTGACAGGGGGTAGGGTGATGGGGGTGAAGAACCTGGGATTGATACGATGAACCAGCAGATGTGCAAAAGACAGAGCCTGGAGGAGCTCCCAAGCTACACAGATCAACAGTCTGCAATTACCTATAAAAGCCTCTACCTAAGTTGCCAAAACCTGTGAGCGCTGAAATACTATTATCTGACAGCAACATCAAAATTTCTCATTTTTTGTTTGTTGGTTTAAGGACTAGCAAGAGATTTATTAACAAAGGGCTCCAAGTTGCAATGTCAAACACTGAAAAGTTAGAAACTGCCACTCTCCAACTGAGAAAATGCCTCCATTTGATCCCTGAGTGTGCACGTGCAGCATTAACAACCAGCAAGAGACACGGCAGGGGCATCTGACAGAAAGAAGAGTGTGGCAGAAAGATACAGCAAGAACCAGGCCAATAGCCAGAACATCAGGTAACCAAGACAGTCTGACTGTCCTCTATAAGATGATGCTAAGAAAGACAGACTTCTGAGAAGGAGCATGGGGAGAAGCACCTGAACATCAGAGGTGGGAGCCCAGGCCAGACTAGGTCAAGTAAAGAACGGGCAGCCAAGGGCACGGAGCAGAATCTCAGGAGTGGCTGTGACGGGTGCACCAAGAAGGAACTGCAGGGAAGGCAGCAGTAGGGTTTGCTATTGTGGTCCCACTTAGGGGGGTTTTCTGTGATGGTCCTCATAACAGGACCCAAGCACTCCACTGTTCTGAAACCCTTCTGCTGAGCTGACATTTTACCATTATCCCAGCTTCATATGCCAGGCAGAGAGACTCAGGAAGCAATGGGCAGTATTTGGGAACTGCAGCCTATATCTCTCCAGCCAATAACAACAACTCAGCAGTTGCAGCCCCCCCAGGTACCAACAGTAGCACTAAATGGAAATAACTGCACTGTTGCAGCATCTGCTTTAGCAGACAATAACTGCACTGCTTACCCCACTGAAACACAGCCTGAGGGTCAGGTTGTGCGTCCTACACACCACACACACATACACATGTGCATACATGTACACATACAAACTGAACAACAGTTTAGGCAAGGCTTTCAAGCCAGCGCATTTTCTCCTCAAGCACCTCTTTCCACCCCCATTTCCTGCTTACTTCCTTTGGTGCAAACATGTGAGTACCATCAATTTTTAGTAGTGATGGAAGGCTTAGCATTAAAATCAGGCCCTTCATATGAACAGAAGTACTTTGCAATTACAAACATAAGAGAGTAAGGAAGGGCAAAAGAAAGCAAGAAGATTCCAAAACCTCAGGACTGCAACAGCCTTCAACAAGAAATATTACCCAAAATGTATTCAAAGCATTACATGTCTATCAACACCTAATAAAACCACCAGAAAATAAGAGGTCCCCTAGCAGTTCAGCACTTGTATCCACGGACAGGAAAAGCAGGCCCTTCCCTCAGCAGGTAATCTCTGCAGCTGGTCACCTGGCTTGCAGACATCCACAGATGAAGCCTCTGATGCAGCCCCAGCAGCATGGTCTTTCAGGGAAGGCCTTTCCATTAGCTTTTTGCAGGAAATGCAGCAAACAGTTTCTCTGAAAGGTGCCTCTTAAACACATTTACATAAGTAAGCTTCCACTTACAAGCAGCAGCCTCAGTCAGCCCACTGGGGTTTTCTCACCACCCCCTGAACTTAGCTGCATATGATCTAAGAGCAATGGAGTAAGCAACTTCTTCCCTAATTGCTCCTGCAAAGTGACTTTATGCCCTGGCTGCTGGTACGAGGTGCAATTTCTGCCTTTCAAGTTCAGGGAACTTGGCCTAAGGGCCAGCTTTCCTAAGGAAGTTTATTACGCTGCCTCTTATTACATTATTTATCACTTGTTTGCTCAGCTCTTTTAATTGCATGTTTACTAGTGCTATATGCCCTGCAGTCTTGGAGAGGCGTATTCTGCTTTGCTCCCTACCCCGTGGTGCTGAGCTGTCCCCTCCAGATGATGCCTCCGCCTATTCCCTCCCAGGAGCAGCATTTCAGGGCTCAGATGAGCAAATCCAGATGGGACACGGAAAGGGCACATTGCATAGCAGTGGGTCTGTCTACTAGATGGCTTGCTATTTTTTTTGGTGCCCATCTTTGCCATTCCCACTAATTCATCTGCCTCAAAAGCAGTGCCATCCCCTTCCTGAAATAAACAGGTCCAAGGATAGGCACAAAATACTTTGGAACAGACTCTATTTAAGTCACCGTGTTCTGTAAGCCATCAGCACCTAGCACTTGGCTTATCACTACATGTCAGCTCTTAAAATGGCAATTATGAAGAAAAGCAATTTTAAGTCATTATCATCGGCTTTCTGAAATGCATTTGTTTCTTTCCAACCCCCGTCCTTCTTTTCTCAAGGTCTACGCAATTTAATTCGTTGGGACAGCCTGGCTTAATAGGCAGGAAGAAATAACACCTGCACAACGCTCTGCCTTCTCCCCACTTCTTAGATGACTGTTCCAGCGCACAGTTTTTTTGTTTTTTTTTTTTTTTTGCGGTGAAATACGCAGGCAGGATGGCGGGGGTGCAGCTGCTTTGCTCGCGCTCGCCTGGGCTCCGCTGTGCCTCCGCGGCGGGCCTGCTCCCGGGCCGCGCTGCTGCGAGGCGCAGACCGCGCTGCAATGCAGTCGCTATATATAGTCGGTAAAGAGCTTCTGGAAACCAGGAGGAAAAGAGCTATTTGATGCACAATAAATTATTAATTGTTATTAGTTACTCTCGTGACAGGTTGCTGTTGCTCCACTATTGTCCACCCCCAGTTTGGGATAGGGCTGTCTCTCTCTCCTTTTCCTTACTCTTCTGACTCCCCCTTTGCCCCTTCCCCCTGCCAGACTTCCCTGCCCCTCTTTGGGACTGCCTTTCTCTGCATCTCCCTGCGCCTCAGCAGCAGGGGACCGCCTGGCCGTCCTTCACCCCCAGAGCCTCCTCTGCCTCTCCCCACTGTAATGCAAACAGGAGCGCAATAACTCCCAGACAACACAGCACCCCAACAGGAACTGCTATAATCCGGATTCTGCCGTCACATCTAAAGCAGGACTTCGCACCACATGCTTATCCCAGGACCTAAATGCCCGACAAGGGCACAGTAGTCACGACCATTCACTAGAGCGCTCCATGACCTCTTGCACTTGCTATGTCCCCGTACAGAGCATATTACTCCAGTGTGTTTGCTGGAGCTCCCATGTCCCTTGCATTGCAAGCAGCCCCGCACAAGCCCGTTCTGCATGTGCCGGCTCTCTCCTACGTGGAACAGGGAATGCAGGCATGTCGCAGGTGAGCAGGAGCGGGGAGGCCTCGTCGCATCCATCAGGATGGAGCCAGAAGCTGCACAAGGCAGCTCAAAGACTCTTATCGCCTCTGCCTGGGTAATGGGATTCTGGCAGCCTCTTGCCTCTTTGTGAGGTTGCACCTCTAAAATCTACTTTCCAATGAAATGCTTGGAGCTAAAATTAAGAGCTGGAGGACATGGCCCTTTTTTTTTCAGCTCCACTTAATGGGCGTAGGCCCTGCAAAATGCACACCACCGATGAGGGAACGGATGACGCCACTGTGAGATTGCTGTGTGGCTGTGGTGATGCCTGCAACCACAACTCCGTGCTAAGTCTTTCTCTTTTTTTATTTTTTTTCCTGTTCCTCATGCAGCTGCAGCCAGCAGTAGTCCTGCTCCTGCATCTTCCCTAGAGCATTTTCACTGAAGCTGAATTTAGTCTCAAGACCTCTACTTCGGGTGCTTCTGCATCCCTGAATGAGAATGCAAGAGAGGCACCAGCTGGGTTCCCAGCACTGACACCAACTGTCAGCTGCAAGAAACGAAGCTTCAGCACTGTCTGTCCACCCAGATCAGCCAGGAGCTCAGCACAAGGATGCACAGTGGTGCTGGGATGCAGTGTCTTATTTCTCAAGCTCTATTCCTACAAGTAGCAGAGACACAATTGTCTCAAGTCTGTTATTAATGCGCAACTCGAGTCCCAGTTCAAAGATAAATTATGCGACTGAATCTGCCCTTAGCTTTTCCTTCCCTTTGTTGCTTGTTGCCGCTTTTCCATGTCTGCAAAGCCAGGGGTGGATTTACCAGAGGTGCCTAAGGAGGCAACAGTCACCCCGTAAAACCACATGTCCCCAGCTCTAGTAACTTGTGCCTTCCCAGTGCACCACCATCGATTCTCTATAGCTCCCTGGCTGGGTATTCCAGACATAAGAAATCTGGGAAAAACAATGTGGATAGGAAGCATGTGCTCCCTCTAGCTGCAGCCCTGCACAGCAGCCCTGCTTTTCTCATTTAACATAGCAAGGCTTAGCAGAGTGTAGAAGACAGAAGAAAATGGAGTCTGCCCCTGAATCCACCCCTAATGAAGATGTTCAGCCCCTTACTCACTCTTCCACCTGCACAGGACAAAGATCTTTAAGCAATGGGCTTGCAGCCACATATCTTACAGGCAGAGAAGAGGGAGAAGGGCTTTGCAAACTCTCAGGCATTACACGGGTTACCCTGAGCAGGAGCAGCAGCTACATCTAGCACATGCCCCAGATCAGTGCATCTATTTGCTTGTCCCATCATTTGACACAGACACACCATTCAATTTACAGAGAAGCAGGAGGCCTCCTGCCTTCCCACTATGAAAAATATCCCACGTTGTCAGCCATGAGTGCAGCTGAACTACTGTGAATATGATTTACCTGCCAGAGCTGATGAAGACAAACCAGCTTTGGTGCCATTTCAGAAGCCAGGAGGAAAACCTGCCTGTGCAAGCCAGGGGTGTGGGGGGGAACAAGGATATATACTGGTTCGTATTCATACATACAACTATGCCCAAGGCAAATGTGTGCAAATGCACTGAAGAGTACAAATAGTTGTATGTGCAAGAGAGAGTGGGCAGGATTTTTTTCCATGCCACCTGTCAGATAGAGAGCATTTAAGGCAGGTATGGCTCTAGGGCTCAGAGAGCTTTTCTAGATGGATGACCTCATTTGAACATTTAATTCCAGATTTTCACAAGCCAAGAAAAAATAAATGGAAATATCTACACCTAGCATTGGAATCATGAGGATTAATTGCAGGATAGAGGGCATTCCTCACTGCAGAGGGCATTCCTCATTGTGGAGAATAGCGAAGGCAGAAGACCAGCATTTTTGTCTCCCTGTTCCAGAAAAACCTACAGGGAATATTTTTCATTTCATTCTATAGAAAATACCCTGTCGTGTGTGTGTGTGTGCGTGTGTGTGTGTGTGTGTGTGTACTCCTTGCTTCTGCAAAGTGTGCACCAGAGTGTAAAGGCAGAAATTCAGAAGTAGAAGCGAAATAGATATATTTTCTTTTTAAATAGCAAACTTAAAACATTGCAAAAGGTTAGAATGATTTAGAACACCCAGTTTGAGCGGCCACGCTTGGCTGTTCTCAGAGTACGTGTGAGGTGACTGCACACAGGGCTATTGCAACGGCCAGAAAAATTGTGCTGCTCGCAGCCTCTCTCATTTCCCTGCTATCTTTATGAGACGCATGCAGGAGAAAGTTACCTGCCCGCCATGCAGGGACATGGCACAGATCAGTTCATGCTTCTCTCTGTCACAGTGAAAGCAAGCACAACGTGGATGGAATAGTTTCTTCCCTATCTCCCCTGGGAGATAGGGCAACTAAGCAGCCTGTTCTCCTTGCTTAATCTTCTGAAAATAGTTTGTAGCCAGATTAACACCTTGTAAATTTGTCACTATGTGTGGTACTGGAAAAGTTTTCCATGGGGTTGTATGTGTGCAATTACCCATAATGTAACACCACATTGTCTCTATGGGTTTTGCCATCTCAACTACATTATTAGTGGCCAGCCATACATGTACTTCTTGTTCCCGTTGGCCACACTGCGGTATCACTTTATCGGCAAAATCTAACCAATTAATGCCATTCTGTGATCTCCTTGAAGTGGCTCTCACGAAGATAACATCATAATGCCAACACTACTCATTGGCTGACCTTGCAAAAAGTAGCACCTGGGATAGAGTCTGCTTTACCAGGCAATAAACTAAGCTGCAGATGATCATCATCTTCAGCACCATCCTACACATTGAGATCACAGAGATAGGAAGACGGCACTCAGTCACTCTAATTCAAAAGTTGCTACAGAGAAAGCAAGCAAAGATTAGATAGCCTCTAGCCAGGCAGGAACTGAATTATATACCTCCACTAAAGAGATCTTCTCTTATCCTTCGGCATCAGCTACCAAACTTGAAGAAACAGAGGGGTCATTAAGAACATGAGAGGCAGTGGTAATGTTATCATGAGTGGAATGACAAACTAGCATTGTCATGACAAAAATTGGACTGTAAGTAACATTGACCAAATCTTTCATTGTTTTCTTTGCTCAGAATATTCCACATTAGAAAAAACAAACAAACAAACAAACACATAATGACGACGGGTGAGTGGCAGGAATTACAAGGATGTGCACAATGGCAGAAAAGTAGCAGTGAAGCAGTTGCACTAGAAACCACATTAGGTGGGTGCAATTTGCCACTGTTTGCTGTTTATAAAAGAAAATAAAAGCTTCCCTAAAAAGCTGGAATTATTACGAGGGCTATTTAGATGAGATGGACGAATGACAATCAATGACTGGCTAAGTGAACAGCAAGGAAGTTTACTGAGGTGTCACTGAGCTCAGACTAGGCTTGATCATTTCAAGAGGCACTCAAAGTCAGGGATGAATGAAGGAAGGTAGGACTAATATTGACTACTGCTTCTGGGGGAATGTCTACCATATAACGTTTTTTGATTGTTACAACAAAACAGATTTTTCAAGAACTTCAGGTGTTGTTTTTAAGTTGACTGCTATGACTGGCCATCAGAAAGAGTCCAGCTAGGCTCATCATGAAAACATCAACAGAGAATGTCTTTGTTAGTGGATTTAGAAGGATAGCGTTCAATGGTGGTTCATGCTGTCTGAATGCAGGTATATTGTAATTTCGGTGTTAGATGATTAGCAAAAATGGAGTCACTTAACCAAAGTCTACTCCTGCCTGACCATCTAGGCATCCGCTACGTTCAGGCATCTGACTATGGAGCTAAATCCTGCTTGTGGAGTAAAAAAGAAGCAAGGTAGGAAAGTAGGAGAGTAATTCCTAATACATTACTGTAAAACAAAGCAGAACCCTAGTAGGTCCACACTTGAACTGAATCTCCCATTTGGAAAGTAAAAGCCGGGGGGAAAGTGACACTAAAATTTATAAAAATAGCATCCTCAGGTCCTAATCTTACGTATTTCCGAATCCTCCTTTATAAATTCTACAAAAGTAGTAAGCAGCATCTTCTGTACACTGCTGGTAAGGTGCCATACCTACACATCTGGGGAGTCAGAACATTCACAGTAGAACAGTGAATTTCATTCACATCTCAATTTTTAATTGTGTCTAACTTTCCCAATAAACATCTTTTCTTTCTGAAATTCAGCATGACGAAATCACTTGTTAGAGGAAAATGCTTTGGGGGAAAATTGTATGTCATTTGGAAAATGCTTTTTTAGAAGTAAAGGTCTTATAAAAGTAACAAAATCATTTTTTCTTCAAAGTCTTCAAAGGTTTCTCTACAACACAAAAAACAAAATATGCCCCTATGTCTGTAAACTTCACGTTTATTTTATGTATTTGTTTTTCCTTGAGAAGGGTCTATATGCAAGATTCGTTCTTCAAAGGACAACAAGGACCTTTCTACATTAAGAAAATGTGCACTGTATTGATACAATTACACTGGTGCCAACTCCCTTAATATAGACAATGCTTCAGTGATCCTTGGACACCATGAAACCTCTCCAGTGAGTTTACAAACCTGCTGGAGGTCATGTGGATTATATATATCCTCAAAAAAATTCAGAGGGCTTATGCTATTAGTTCAGTTGAGTAAGAATGTTTTAACTCACCTCACATTCCTCTTGTGATTGTCATCCATATTCCAGGACTCTGGATGGAGTTGAACTTGCTGCTCCATTGCTGGGTGATAGCTGCCTGCTGTGTCTTTTCTTCAGCCCTGCATTCTGAGTCCAGGAGGAGGACAGAGGCAAAGGAAGAACTGCGAGAATTGATGGTAGCTTTTCAAAGTAACCCATCAATGTCAGATTCAAACTGTTTGATGTCATTAGAAGTGGAACAGTTTGTTGTCATTTTTCTCCTGTTTATATTGCCCCTGCAAGCAGGCAAAATAAAGAAAATGAAATTACAATTCTGGAGGGCTTTTCTTCCCTCTTTTTTTTTTTTTTTTTTATGCTTCTACTTTTTTGTGTCTTCTACTGAGATACTGAGGAGCTGTCACCCTCTGTAGCATTCAGGGGGTCTCTGGCAATCCAAAGTGACAAAAAATGATATAATGAAAAAACACCCAAGAGGCAGATGAAAGAAGAGTGGTGAGGCCAACAAAAAAAAACAACAACAAAAGAGAAGCAGCAGAGCTGGATTGGTTGCGCCTGTTGCTTGTGCATTCTGGAAACCTCAGTAATGATGAGGAAGAGGCAATAAATTGCTTTGAAGCCCTCTATGATCCTCTTCCTATTCTCTGTCACCCTGGAGATGAACTGTGAATGGGAGTTTCTTTCTCTCCTCCCTGTCCCATCCTCTCCCTTCACTTCCTCCTAGGATTCAACAGACGTGGCAACCTTTGTGCTATTTATTGTGCAGTCAGGAAATAAAATTCCACTCAGTTAAGCCACACGGTGAGTGGAAATGCAGCTGTCAGCTGAGCTGGACTTAGTATACAGAAACTCAGGAAATCCAAATCGGCCAGCCCTCGAACATTTTCATGAATTGAAAAACTGCTCCACTGTCCTTTACCTGCCCTTCGTACTACCTTTTCAAACAAAAGAGTAGCCTAATATAGTCTGCAAACAAACAAAAATCCAAGTCCCATTTCTCCCAATTTCAGGTTTAGAGAGGATTTACCTCCTCAACTGGGACAACCGATCACAGGCCTAGACTAGCGACTACATGGTTTTGCAGGAGCATCTCCAGTCCAGAGGAAATATGAGGGATCAATTGCATCAAGTTCTCAGGTCTACATATGAAGGCCATTTCTGCCTGGAAAAGAAGAATGGGTATTATGGAAACGGGCCTTCTGATGATTTTTGGTAAGGCTACTGTATACATGAACTTCTGGGTCGACTGAGGAAGTATCTGTAATTCTGTGGCTCCAACAGTAATAAAAGTCCTTTAAAACTACAGAAATGCCAGTTACAGGGAGAATCTGAATCACAGCTTTGAACCTTTGCAGAAAGGACCTGGGGTGAAGCTCGGGAAAAAAAAAAAAAAAAAAAAGAGTTGAACTCACTGGAGAAGAGCTCTCAAGTTACTGTCCCATGCAGATCAGTTCTTTATGTCTCCATCCTAAATCC
>VZSV01000025.1:464235-490341 GCA_013398735.1 Nothocercus julius | reverse complement strand
GAACCTTTGCAGAAAGGACCTGGGGTGAAGCTCGGGAAAAAAAAAAAAAAAAAAGAGTTGAACTCACTGGAGAAGAGCTCTCAAGTTACTGTCCCATGCAGATCAGTTCTTTATGTCTCCATCCTAAATCCCATTAGGTCACCAGTTAACGAGTACAGCAGAAGAGCCGGCAAGGCAAGACTCCCGCCTTCTGAGCTCTGCCCGCCTACGGCCCAGCTGCACGTGAGTGTGTGTGCACGCTTGCGGCACTGACCCGGCTCTTAGCGCCCTGAACTCCTTTCACTCCCCGGCTCCTTCGGAGGGCCCCCAGCGTGGACACGAGGCCTCCTTTGGAACCTCGTACCCCCATCCTGAGCAGTCCTGTAGGGAACGGCTCCGGAGCGGAGCCTCGCGCCGGGGGAACCTTTCTGAGAGGAGCTAAATTGGCGGCCAAAAGCTGCGTAGCGAAGCGCAAGCACGAGGGCAGGCAGAGGGAGGCAGCCCCAGCCCGAGGTGGCGCTGGGGCAGCGCGGACAGTGCCAGCAGGGGAGGTGGCCCAAGCACCGCGAGGACAAGCGCGGCCCCAGCGAGGGCGGCGTGGGAGGTGGTGTGGGCTGTACGGGCAGTACTCGTTGGAGGAACGCAGCAGCACTTGCTAAAAGGGAGACTGGGACCCAGACTGACCCACCAGTAAAGCATGCAGCCATCCAAGTGTCAGGCTGCAGGGAGTGCCAAAGCTTGATGCTTCCTCTGGACAGCTGCAGGGATAGCGGTAGCAACTGTGTGAGGTGTGCACAGGTGGAGGATCTGCTCAGCATGGTAGCAGAGCTACAAGAGGAGGCTGAAAACCTGGGGAGCATCTGGAAGTCAGAGAGGGAGACAGATTGGTGGTGCCAGGCTCTGGCCTCCAAAAACCATGAGCAGACACTGGGAAGTCCGAAACAACAAAGATATATAGATTCCATCCCCCAGGTGACACAAGGCAGAAGAAGCCTTGATGATGAGATGAGAATGCCACAATGAGAATGCAAAAAAGTCCAGGTTTCAGGTGGCAGGAGAAATCCTTCTTCTCTCATCTCCCTCTACCAGGTACCACTATGCAAAGTGCACAAGGCCCTGGAGGATGAAGAGCAATCAATGGATGGTGACGGCAAGAGTCCCTCTCTTCCAGAAATATTAATACAGTCAGAAAGGCCAACCCCCCATATTGTGACCACCTGCAGGAGAAAAAAAAAAAAAGGCAGGTTATAGTCGTGGGGGTTTCCACAATAAAGGGAACAGAGGGTCCGATACGTAGAAGGGACCCTCCTTTAAGGGAAAACTGCTGCCTTCCTGGGGCCCGGGTTAAGGACATCATCAGGAAACTTCCCAGCCTGGTTCAACCCACAGACTATTAGCAGTGCTGGTCCTATATGTGGGATGAGAGAATATGGCAACGCGTAGCCTGAGGGCAATCAAAAGGGACTTTAGGGAAGTGAGTCAGACAATCAGGAACTCCAGGGTGCAGGTCATCTTCTCTTCCATTTTCTCTGGTGCTGACAGCAACATGGAAAGAAACAGAAGGATACAGTCCATTAACGCTCTAAAGCTGGTGTCATTGCCAGAACTGGATTTTTCAGCCAAAGGAAGCCTTCCGTGGCACCAAGCACACTGGCACTGGATTTGATTCATCTTTCCCAAAGAGGGAAGAGTGGCCTTGGTCATGAGCTGGCAGGGCTCATCGAGAAAGTTTTAAACTAGATTCAGTGGGGGAGGGGGGAATCATCAGGGAATCAGGTGATAAGGTAGGGGATGGCATACTGTGTCACTCAGACCAGCCTAACTCCCGTGCCAGCGAAGGATGCTCAAAGCCTGGAGAGGGAAAATGGCAAAATGTGAGAACTACCGAAGGCCCACACAGTCAAGTTACAGCTGCCTCAGCTAGAAAGAAAGCACACTGGGTGCCCAACTCAAATGCCTCTATGCAAACGCACGCAGCATGGGGAATAAACACGGGGAATTGAGCCGCTTGTGCAATTGCAGGGCCATGATCTCATTGTAGTTACTGAGACAGGGTGGGACAGCTCTCATGACTGAAACGCGGCCATGGATGGCTTTAGGCTTTTTAGGAAGGACAGGCTAGGCAGGCGAGGTGGCTGGCGGAGTTGCTCTTTATGTGAGAGAGCAACTGGAATGTATGGAGCTGAGCATAGGGGAGGATGAAGCTGGAGTCGAGAGCCTGTAGGTGAGGATTAAAGGGCAGGCCAAGAGGGGCGACACTGTGGTGGGTGTTCACTACAGGCCTCCCGATCAGGAAGAGGAAGTGGATGAGGCTTCTGCAGGCAGCTACAAGAAGCCTCACGATCCCAGGCCCTGCTTCTTATGGAGGACTTCAACCATGCTGATGTCTACTAGGATAATCATACAGCTAGGAACAGACAGTCCAGGAGGTTCCTGCAGAACACTGCAGATAACTTTTTGGTGCAGGTGGTTGATGAGCCAACGAGGAGAGGGGCACTGCTAGACCTGATACTAATGAACACAGATGGTCTAGTTGGAAAAGTGAGAGTTGGGGGCAGTCTGGGCTGCAGTGACCATGAAATGTTGGAATTCACAATCCTGTGAGGAGGAAGCTGGGCAAGAAGTAGGACTGCAACCGTGGCCTTCAAGAGAGCTAACTTTGACCTCTGCAGGGACCTCCTTGGAGGAATCCCCTGGGCCAGGGCCACAGAAGGATAGGAACATTGTCAGAGAATGCAGGGATGCAACAAGGAAGGCCAAGGCCCGTTGGGAATTAGACTTAGCAAGAGATGTTAGGGACAACAGGAAGGGCTTCTACAAATACAGCAGCAGCAACAGGAAGACTTGGGAAAACATGGGCCCATTGCTGAACAGGGTGGGTGCCTTGGTGATGGAGGATACAGAGAAGGCAGAGTTACTTAATGCCTTCTTTGTTTCAGTCCTTACTGCTAAGGCCGGTCCCCATGAACTACAGAGTCCGTCCACAAGAGAGAAAAGCAGGAGAGAGGAAGACTTTCCACTGTTTGAGAAGGATTGGGTTAGGGATTCTTTAGGCAAACTGGACACCCATACACCCATGGGCCCAGACGGGATGTACCCAAGAGTGCAGAGGGAAATGGCTGGGGTTATTGCTCAGCCACTCTCCATCATCCTCAAGAGGTCATGGAGAGCAGGGGACGTGGCAGAGGACTGGCAGAAACCAACATCACCCCAGTCTTCAAAAAGGGCAAGAAGGAGGACCCAGGAAACTCCAGGCCAGTCAGCCTCAATGCCACCCCTGGACAGGTGATGGAGCAGCTCATCCTAGAGACCATCTCTAGGCATGTGAAGGAAAAGAAGGTGATCAGGAGTAGTCAGCATGGATTCACCAAGGAGGAAGTCATGTTTGACCAACCTGATGGCCTTCTATGATGGGATGACTGGCTGGCTGGCTAAGGGGAGAGCCGTGGATGTTGTCTACCTTGACCTCAGCAAGGCTTTCAATACCACTTCCCATAAGATCCTCACGGGGAAGCACAGGAAGTGTGGGTTAGCTGAAGGGACAGTGAGGTGGATTGAGACCTGGCTGGCTGGCAGAGCTCAGAGGGGCAAGATAAATGGGGTCGAGTCTAGCTGGAGGCCGGTGGCCAGTGGTGTCCCACAGGGGTCTGTACTAGGCCCAGTGTTGTTTAACTTCAGTGACTTGGATGAGGACACAGAGTGCACCCTCAGCAAATTTGCAGATGATACCAAACCGGGTGGAGTGGCCGACACTCCAGAGGGCTGTGCTGCCACTCAGAGGGTCCTAGACATATTGGAGAGCTGGGCAGAGAGGAACCTCATGAGGTTCAACAAGGACAAGTGCAGGGTCCTGCACCTGGACAGGAATAATGCCAGACTCCAGGACAGATTAGGGATTGACCTGCTGGGAAGCAGCTCCCTGGAGAGGGATTTGGGAGTCCTGGTTAACCAGCAGCCAGTAATGTGCCCTTGTGGCCAAGAAGGCCAAGGAGCTCCTGGCCTGCATGAGGAGGAGCGTTGCCAGCAGGTGGAGGGAGGGGGTCCTGCCCCTCTGCTCAGCTCTGGTGAAGCCGCACCTGGAGTACTGGGTGCAGTTCTGGGCTCCCCAGTGCAAGAGGGAGGGGGAGCTGCTGGAGAGAGTCCAGCATAGAGTGACAAAGATGATTAAGGGACTGGAGCATCTGTTGTATGAGGAAAGACTAAATGACCTGGGCCTGTTTAGTCTAGAGAAGAGAAGATTGAGGGGGGATGTCATCAACATGTACAAACACCTGAGGGGAGAATGTAAAGAGGATGGGGCCAAACTCTTCTTGGTGGTGGCCAGTGACAGGACAAGGGGTAACGGGTAGAAATTAAAACACAGGAAATTACATCTCCATGTGAGGAAGAACTTCTTTCCTGTGAGGGTGCCAGAGCCCTGGCACAGGCTGCCCACAGAGGCTGTGGAGGCTCCTTCTCTGGAGATCTTCCAAAGCTGCCTGGATGCCACCCTGTGCCATGTGCTCAGGGTGTCCCTGCTGGATCTCTAGAGGTCCTTTCCAGGCTCAACCGTTCTGTGATTCTGTGATCTCAGAGGTGGTTGAGCGCCCAGGCTTATGATGTCCATTGCTTGAGTGCCTCTGATCTGGCAGCAGCTTCTTTGCTGAGTAGATTCAGTTCTGGTACAAAGTGAGAGAAGTACTATTTCTGGGTAGTTTCAGCCAGGCCATAAATCTTATGTCACAGATCAAGTCAAACAGGTAATAAATCTCTTAAAGCTTGTAAGACATGGTGCCAGATCCAGTCCTTGGAAAAGGAAGTACAATTCCATTGACTGCCAACACTTGTTTGCATGAGATTTTATCTCTTTCCTTCTCACTATCCTCAGTACAAATCCCCTGTGAGCTCTCTCTCTGAACTAAGTGTTACTCTTAAAAAAAAGGAGGACAGCAGGCTAGGGCTGGCCAGGAAGTACTATTTCTTTTTTTTTTTCTCAGATTACCCCCAAAAATTTCATTCTACACTCTATATATTACAGCTGGAGGCAGGACAAGCACAGGACAGAGCTAATATGTCTGTGCTCATATTCTTCTTTCAGTGCTTTCTGCCAACAGTTCTGAGGTGAAATCCTCTGCCTAAGCTGTCTTAGAGCACCCTTGGGTCACCGTGAGTGTGACCCCATCAATATCCTGGAAGGAAATAATGCGGTTCCCTCCGCACTTGCAGCACCTCTGCATGCCCCTGAGTGTGAATGGTCCCTGCCCTGGGTTATTTTCCTCTGAAGGAATCCAATTTTGCTAATATATGCCAGGAAGATACAGATGGAAGATACAGGAAGATACAGAACAACACAGGACACCCAGGTAGGGCCAGTGGGCTGCTAGTAGAGCCAAGGTGAGCCAGCCTTATATTTTAGGGAACTAACCTTTTCTGGAGGTGCAAGAGCCAGCCAGGACAGACATCTCAGCATAAACTCCCCAGCAGGCATATGTGAGGCTGAATAGGTTCTGAGTCAGTCAGTCAGCAGTGAGTCATTGCCCACTAGGGGAAAAAAAAAAAAAAAAGACCTGTCAAAGTTATTTTTTTGAAAACAGGAAAGAATGATTCAAGCATAACAAATTGGTAGTCATTTGCTTGGATTGGAGAAGTTTTGGTTCTTGTTCTCGTACATCACTTCTCCCACATCCCAGGTGAGTGCTCCAGCAGGCCTGCATAGCCAACTCAGCTCCCCCGTCAGCGATTATGGAAACAGCTGATATAAAGTTGAAGAGCTTTCACAGGCAAGACCGAGAAAGAGGCTCAACTGGAAAAAGCCACCTGATAGCCATGGTTTGGGGGAGAAGAGGCAGAACTGAGGCTTTTATGTTCATCATCCAACTTCCTTTGGTAAACTCCTTGATCACTATGCTATTTGCTACTCAGATCCAGCTGGCCTCTTTCATAAAAAAATTTCTAGCCAAGACCAAAATCTCTTTCCAGACAAAACTTTTGTTAAAACCACCCAGTTCATTCCCATGTATCAACAAAATGGAAGTCTCTGACAGAAGAACTATTCATTGAGTTTCTGTAGAAAATGCTTCAAGAAATAGCATTTGTACAAAGGTTATAAATACCAGGTATTCAGGGTACAGGTCAATAGGAGTAGGATATGAGAGTCTGACCTTGTTTCCTCAATCTCCATAATGCATTCTCATTTACAATGTAAGCATTCAAGTAAGCCAACAGCTGTTTCTTTTCACTTTTTTTTGTCTAATAATAAGTTTTTAAGACAGACTCACTATCCACATACAGAAAAGATCAGCTATTGGAATATGTTTCTCTACAAGTTACTCCTCTCCTTCAGATTCCATGGGTGTTAGGCACCTCTCGTAGTTCCTGTAAGATACAGCCGGTCTTCTTCAATGGCGTGGGGAGACAGAATCAGATCTTTAACTTAGGAAGAGGACATAAAGTTTTTGATACACACAAGGGAGAGAAATACTGCTTACTATTCTATGGAAGCATTTAGAAGTGATTTTTTTTCTTTTTTCCTTTAAAGGGAAATGCCTTGGAAATAATTTCATTATGGTATAGATATTTGAGTGACTAAAAGACATCAGTGGTCTAATAGGTGAGCCAGTAAGACCAACAAAACTGCTGAGGACTCTGGAGGGCCCGGGCAATCAATAGAAGCAAAATAGAAGCAAAGCATCTAGACTTCAGTCCAGGCAGCAAGGCAAGAATTGAGCATTATGATCTATTGATATTTTATATTTGGATTGAATTGTTAATAAAAACTTCTCAACACCCTTCATTACTAAAACAAAAAGATAAAGGTGAAGCAGCTGAGCAGCTACAAATACCATAAAGTATAAGAAAGTTTTAGAGAGGAAAAAGAATCAAACTTACTTGCCCTTGAAATTCTTTTGGCTAAGAGTTTCTTTCTGTCCACTGCAGCTCCCAGAATATCAAGGAAGGGTAGTCAAGTGATGATGACTACTAGAAGTCATTATTTAAGCTTGAACATTAGGAAAGAGCAGAGACTAAGACCAGCTGAATGCCAAGATAATGCAGTTTGCAGCAAATGAGATTACAGTAAGCGTGAGCAACACTGATGCCCAGTGACATACAGGTGAAGAGACAGAGGCACATCTGTGCTCCCAAAGTCAGGAGAAACCTTAGCTGGAAAGCATCCCAAAATGCGTGTAAACCTTTTTCTGGCTCTAACTAGTCCTAACAGATGTTTATCCAACCTGTTTCTCTTCTTTTTTGTAAATAAACCTTCAAAGCAAAGATTCAATACCCTTTACAGGCAATCTATTCTACTGCTTAACTGTTCTTACT
The DNA here is from genome assembly GCA_013398735.1 of Nothocercus julius. Lineage (NCBI taxonomy): Eukaryota > Metazoa > Chordata > Aves > Tinamiformes > Tinamidae > Nothocercus > Nothocercus julius. Next base: position 483,060 of record VZSV01000025.1, on the reverse strand, counting down.
GCTAGGAAGTTTTTCCTAATGTTTAACCTAGATGTTCTTGCTGCAATTTAAGCCCATTACTTCACATTCTATCCTCAGTGGACATGGATAGCAGTCTATTATCTCCACAAATACAGGAGGTCTAACAGCAAATTCAGCTTTCCTCTCTGTCAGTCCTGGGCCTTAATTACAAGATGATTTCAACTCTCACAGCTCATTTTTGTATATATACTATGCATATTTATGGCATATACCAAAAAGGTTGCTTTGAACGGATTGCTGTGAGGATTTCGTTGGGGTAGAGAAAACAAATTGCCATTGCTGGCATCACAGCACAAGAAACATTATTCACATAGCCTTCATAAATCCATATTCCATATGCATGAATTTACATTTGCCCATTAATAGCCATGTTGCATACATACACTGACAGATCTGGGGGGACCCTAATGCCACTGTGAGCACACTCAGTCCCTATCTGCATGCAGGCACCTAGGCGTGCACACACAGATACAAAAACGTATGAGTACTTATGGATCTGTGGCATAGGCTCGCAGATGGTATAAATCAGTGTCGCTCCTACTCAGCCTACCTCCTATTCAAGCTGGCCATAAGGTATGAGCAGACATTTGTGTAGATCTCTGTGTCTACACAGCCATATGGGCTGTATACCCAGGCGGGTGTGCACTGCACACCTTCCCAGACTTTGGGATGCTGCAGGATAGGCGCCAGCTGGGCCACCCTGAGCACAGGCTTCAAGAACCGTCATGTCCTCATCAGCGAAAAGCCCTGGCTCAGGCACTAGAGGAAAGACAGCGCAATACAGCTCAGCCCTGTTGAACCAATTAGGGTTAACACATTTCTGGTTAATGAGAGGTGCTGGTCATGATTGTAAATTAATATTTTCCAGTGGCTACCCATGCACTCAAGTGTCAGTATTGATCAAACTTACCTCTGCCCAGTTAATGCTGATGGATTCAACAGCACCATACGCCTGCTCATCTGTTACCCAATTAAGATAAGCCCTGGACTCTTCCTAATAGCTGTATTTATTGTCATCAGGAATATTGATATATCTCCATGATAACTACAAGCCAACACATGCATGTGAACACACACAGAGGATGCGATGTCGCCTGGGAATTGTCCAGGCTCAAACCACAGTGAGAAGGCAGTTTGCCAGCTTCTACTCTCTTCTGTCCAGAGAGGTGTTATTTTCTGTGGGGAAAGGGAAAGCACAGGATCCTTCTTTCTCTAGCCTTACAAGACTAAATTTCATTCCCTGCATCAGAGAATAAGTGCAGCAGGCTCCGCAAATAAACTGCTTGGCTCTTAAAAGACTAAGGCAAATGAAAGCCTCCTGTTGCATAGGGAGTCCAGCATGCGAGAAATGCTGGGCATGTAAGGAAAGTGCCTATGGGAGGAAGCAAATAAGGATTAATGAGCATCTTTTTATATGGTTCTCCACGTTGCTAGCCTGACTCTCTGAATCAGAAGCTTCTGGGTAGCTAATGGGCCTTGGGTAAGGGACATGACAGCAGCTGTCTGTTTAAAGCAAACAAATGAAAAAAAAAAAAATACTGTAGCAAAATTTAACATTTTCATTGCAGCGTTAGAAAGAATTTGTTCCTAAAAAGCTTGCATACAATCTAGCCAATCTAAGAGCACTTGCCCTTTCCTAGAAACAAGGATTCCAGCCAAAGATTCCAGCTCCTAGCAAATTAAGCAGAGTGAGAGATCAAGAACCTATTTCTTCAGGAAAAGGTCACGTAAGTGAGTAAAAGCTAAGTGAGGAGCTCAGGGAGACCAATTCGCGGCTGCAGCCCAAGTACAGCCCTGCCCTTTCTGGCCCCAGCACCCATCCCACAAGCTGAGCTTGCGTGCTGCCCTATGAAAAGCTGTCGGGAAAGAGATGGGACACCAAAAGCTCTGGAAGGCAGAATGTAGCTAGCAACCTTTCGCCGTGAAACACTGGCCTCCGTGGTCACCTCTAAAGGTCCCTTTTCCTGACACTAGCGCTCAAATGAGAGAGCACCATTGCCCTGATGCAGAGGCTGCCTTTGGTCCCCAGCAATCTGTTCAGATCAGAAGCCATCGGGGAAAGCCTGCATGCTGGTTTACCTAAGTGGTAGCCTCAGTCATTTTTCAATTAGGCAGAAGCCCCCAAGAAGACTTATAGTGCTTATTAAGTGACTTATGTCCTTATTAAGTGACTTACAGTCCTTATTAAGCCTCTGTTAGAGGCAGTGCCAGTTGAGTGACCAGACTTTGAACGGGATCTTGCAAACAGAGCCTTTTAACCCAGCAGAGGTGCAACTTCCATGCCTGCTGCCACACAGCAGCAGAGCTCTTGCTGCCACTGCCTCTGTCCAGTCTGTCCTTTAGATAAGTGAAGGACACCTATCTCCAGAGCTGTCCACTTAGTACTTTTCACCATTCACTAAATTAAAAAGTGAGCAACTGACAGCACACCTTATTAAATGACACATCTTGCCCGCTTCCCTTAACGCCACAGCCATGTTTTAACAGCCACAGACACTTTGCCCGTGTCTTTTTAATTTGATTTAACTGAAAAAATAACGCACAAAGCCATTTGGCCTTGTGCCATTCTATGCACTGCTATAGAGTAGGCATGAGTTATAGGGTAATATTTCACACCCTGTTGTGTCTTATTACTTAACTAATAACAATATTTACCCAGGGTTTTCCCCGAGCAACTCAGACAGGTTTAAAAGAAATCTTGATTAAAGAATGACAGCCAAAGTATTGGATGTTAAGTATAAATAAGAGTAATGTGAAGAGAGTGGAAGAGTTTACTGTTGCATCCTGGTAGTTTGCAGTAAATCAGTATAATATGAAAGTTCCCTCTTTACCGGGCCTCCCCAGTTGCCAGCTCTCTCTGCAGCTAACACAGAAAGCCTCCAGCCTTTGCCCTTGCCCTAAACACTATGACAGTGGGATACAGCAGCAACAGGTAGCACTAACATTTGCCTACCAGGGACTGATCTACCCTAAGACCTGCCTACAGGAATAATTAGCCACCTCTCAGCCTTTTCCAGGACTAATCACCAAGAAGTATGATCTATGGAAAATAAAACTTCCTCAAGGAATGATACGTGGCACTCACTACCAAGGATCCAGTAAATTACCTGGGTAGTAGATGTCACTAGTAAAAGCACCCCCATTCAGGTTAGAGAGAATATGGCATTTTTACTCTGGCAAAACTATCACCAGTCAGGTAGCAACTTTCACTTTCGTAGATTATTCCACGTTCCTGAACTTTGCCCCTTCTGCTGAAACAGTCAGTGTTGCCCTCTGTTCAAGGCAGGATGCAGAGCTAGCTCTGTCTTACTTCCTTTGATGATTCTCAGCCTGACTTAAGCCACTCACCCACCAGCTAAGAAAGCACTGTAAATTCCTTCCAACCTAACTGGATTCAGAAAATTTGTCTAATACTGTAAATACAAGGACTCCTGTCCAAAGTGAAGGAGAAAAAAAGAATTCAAAAAGAATGCAAATTTATGTTTAGAACGCTATTTGCGTGGCTTCCTCAAAGATTACCTAGTCACTGTCATGAAAGGGAAAATACCACCATTCCCTGCAGCTTTTTGTTTTCCCACAGAGACGTCCCCTCCACAAGTTCACCAGCCTCCAATACAACTTTCCTGTAGGAGTGGCTAAAATCACAGCCCTGGTAGAGATGTATGCCAGCCAGGGCTGAGCCCTCAAAATGATGTCATCTTGTAGAATTACTTTAGCTGATGAATGGGCAAAATCCTGCAGTTGTTACTCAGGCAAAACATCACTTTAAGGAGCCGATAATTTTGAATGAATAAGGGCTTTCGGGTTTGGTCCAACCACAGTAATTTTTGAGCAGGCACCTTAAGGAGGATGAGTCTCCCCTGACAAGGGGGTTAGGACACAGGATGCTCTTAGCATCACATCCTGCATCATCTCAGCAGCAATCTGTCCCTGGCTGCATCCCTGAGCGAAAGACTGCAGCAGGGCAGCGGCTAAGGAGCAGAAGTGAAAGAACTGAACATTTATCCTCCTTGGTCAGGCTCCATAGAACTTGTCTTTTTATTGCTCAGTATTTCAGCTCTCCCCACTGCTGCCTCCACACCAGGCAGGTAGCATGAAATGCTCCCATGATGGAAAGTAACATGTATGTAAGCAGCAGGTATCTGGACAGCATTTGTCTTTGCAGGGTCTGTCTGGTTTCTGTGCTCAAGTGAGAGCCATCCAGGGAAGGTGACAGCAGCACAAGGATGGGGAGGGAAGGAGAGACGGAGATCCTCCGTTCTCTCCTCACCACCCAGAAAAGGAGCTGTCTGAGCCAAGCAGAGTCATGTGGAGGTGGTACTGATGAGTAACCTAGGAAGGAGGGAATGAGACTCCAAAGCTTACTGAGGATATTAGTCTCAGCCAAGAGAGCATTTTATTTTGTTTACTCTATTTGCAGTAAAGTTTTCCCTAATCCTGCCAAATACTTCTCCATCTCACCTCCCAACAGGCATTCCCTGTTGCATCCAGTCCAGCTCTCCATCCCTCAGGCCACCTTGTGAGGGACCATATCTCAAGCTGAATGTCTCAAAGTTTGTTTGTCTTTCTGCTGAAATTGCTGTGAGAACTGAGCTCAGCAGCTGGAACAGATAAGGACTCAAAGCAGTTTTTAGCTAGGGTCAAGGAACGGCTGTGCTGCATTGGAGGATGCGTGTCACCCCAACCTGCCGAGGCAGGAATGCCGTTGTCCAGGAAACAACCTTCCTGGATACCCTATAAAAGACTGGGTAATCAAATAATAGATGGCAATCCAGAGACGCCCCCCACCAACATCCAATGAAGACTACGGACCAACGGGGTGCCACTGTATCCATGGTGGTGGCTATCTCTTGCAATCCTATCCCAACTGCTTGGTAGATTTCCTTCTTTGCTATCTTTCCTTCCCTTTCCTATCACTATTTTCTTAGCGCAACACATGAATATTTTGTTTGTCTAAGTGCTCAATATATTTCCTTGATTGGCAGCATTTGACCTCATTTGTGTCTTAATCTCACTCTGGATATAACAAAGAATCTTCCTGGCTTGGGTCTTCCTGGACCATAACACATCTCTTCCCTGTGCCCCCTGAACTCCTACCCAGCCACTTGCCAGCCCTCTTCTATGCACGTGAGCCCTGATGTGGGCTCCCCTACTTCACCGTAAGGCCACTGCTTCTCTCGTGCACACCAGCTTCCATTTCTCCCAGCCCTGCCAGCTCATCTCGGGAACAGAGACCCCCCGTGATTCAAAGCGGGCCTCCTATTAGCTCTGCCAGCTGTTTCATCACCCCGGCTCCTGGCATGCTGGCCAGAAATGCCTTTGTTCCCCGGGATCCCCTCAGCCAGCTCCAGAGGGGTGGCTTATCACTCAGGAGCAGCAGCTTTCGCCCTGGCGGCTTATTTCTACACATCACTTCTTCCATGCTAGGAAAGGAAAGAGCCTTCCCCCTCCTCCTCTGGCCCCCTACCTTTCGTCTGTCATCTCTTTCTTAAGGGGTGGCAGGAGTTGTACCATCCCTCTGGGCTCAGCTGCTTCTGCTGGGCATTTTGTATCGCTCTGCTTTGGATATTCACAAAGCTCATGAGGAAAGAAGAAATGGCCTTGAGATGAGAGATCACATCCTTGTGAGGATGTGCAGGCCAAGGGGTACAACCACTGAAGAAAAGGATGGAGGTGGCAGACAGTAGGGAGCACTATTAGGGAATTAGGAATTCTGCTTTCAAAACCAGAAATGCAAGGCAATAAAAGCTCCCTGTCCCTTCCCCCTGCTAAAACACACTGTACACATGTGTAATAGGTCCGAGGCATTGAAGTTTACTAGTTCACTTAAATGGGTCCAGAACATACCGGTAGAGTAAAGGTGGCCAGTCTGATCAGCCCAAGAGCAACACAATGTCTAGCATTTGTGGTTTTGGGCCAGGTATCAGCAGACAGTACAGGCAAAAAATGTTGCCCCAAGCTACAGTTCCCATGAGCCACTGTGGTGCCTCAGAGCATGTTGCTTTTACAAAGACATTTCAGAATTAACTCCCAATCAAACCTTAAAGCTTTGCCTACTGTGAGGACTGTGGCTATTTTAATCTGTTATTCCAACACAGAACAAAGACACATGAAACAGGGGAAGCTCATTCCTCCTTAGACTGAGGGTTTAGTTCTTGGAAAAAGCTGCAAGGCCCAGGTGTGCCATCCAACTTATTTTTCACTGGCACAGCCCATACTGAAAGTGCTTACTTTCCAATTGCCCGTGATCTTCCCATTCTGATGACAGGCACTTGTCCAGATTTCTCACTTTTTCTCTGCTAATTGATTTCCTTTTCCAAATTTTTTGTCTTCTAGTATAAGAGGTCAACTTCATAGTTTGATACAGCTTGGAGAAGGAAGCTAAGCACCCTGAAGAGGAAAGGAGGAACCCCCTGAGGGAAAAAGACCTAGAGGAAAGCCAAGTCTTTAATACTGGAGGACTATTTTGCAAAACATTGCTCTCCTCTGGAGCCATAGTATGAGCTGCATCGAGAAAGGTACCTGCCAAGGTAGAGGAGACCACTGAAGCACAAAGGAGCCATAAGGCTTCAACAAGGTGACTGGTCTGTTTTAAATTAAGTGACAAGCTCTGTGTAGGGAAAAGTGAATCCCCTAGTAATGCTCTTGTATAGCCTCCTACTTTTCCTCACTCATCCCCTTTGCCTTCCCTTTCTTTATATAATTTTTTTTTTAGTTTCGTTTCTAAACCATTTCATAAACATCCTTTCTTCAAGGCACCCAAACTCATTTCTGACCTTACTTGCCCATCCTTATTCACCTTGGCAGGAATGCTGCCATGCTCATACTTGCTTTCATGCAACAAAATCCCATTTTCTTATCGCGTCTCCTACTCACCCTCTGTGGCAGCCGTTCTGCTCTCAGTGATGTAGTGGCTTGTTTCATAGAAGCTGTAGCTCTTCCCAGACATCATGATGCATCTGCGTGCTGTACTACTGCTCTTTCTCCAATGCCAGCGTGAGCCTTTGAAGTCCAGGCCCTACCTGTAGTGCCTTTTTTGTTTTAAGGCACATTACCGGGATTCCTGCAAGTATTGGCCTCCAGCCATAAAAATGTCCCGCCTTGGACATAGACCAAGCGGACACTTTGGGTGAGAAAATACCAGTTTCAGATGCTGGTAATGGTGATGTATGGAAAACACTGCCGTAGGGAAGAGCATCTTGTTGCGTGCTCTTTGTAAGAGGTCAGCACCTTTGAGGACAAAATGGCCACCAAGCTCTGAAAAGAAATGAAAACCATCACAAGGCTATAGCTGCCTGCGTTATTCCATATATGCAGTATAAAAAACAATTTTGAATAGGATAAGATGTATACAAAGGGAACATTATGATTTTGCCTGATTTTCTAACACAGACCATAGAACTTCAGCTACAGATTTTTACATGAAGCTGAGTGCCTGTGCTTAAGCTAGCATCTCTCTTGCAACAGCAGGCCAGCCTTGATTTGAACATCTGACATATGGGAAATCTACCACATTTCTAGTTATTTCATTCCAATGGAAAATTATCCCCACCATTAAAAATGCATTACTTGCCACCCCCCAGCTTTCTTTTGCACAGCTTCAGTTTGCAACTATTGGATCCTGTCATCCCTTTCTCTGCTAGAATTGCTGAAATCTCCTTCCTGAGTAGGTAAGTAGAGCCTGCGATTATGATTCCTCGCAGTCTTGAAATAGATTGAGCTTCCCAGGTCTTTCATTCTAAGGCAGATTTCCAAACTTTGCATCATTCCAGTAGGCTCTTATCTGAACCCTTTCCAATTTGTCAACAGGCCTTTGATGTATTTTGTAACACAGCTGAGCTAATGTTGCAGGAGAAGCCTTTACTTTTTTACTTTCTAGGGTTTTGCGTGCTTGATTTCTCACCCATAACATTACACATAACTACATACCATATGTAGTTTAAAAAAAAAAAAAAAATCACACACACACAGGAGTCTCTTAAAGGTCAGAAACTAAACTAGAAAATATATACCAAAGAAACCAATCAAAGCGTATTACTTTTCTCTCTGTTTCCTCCTCTGCATGCCAGATGCTACAGGGGCTTGATGAACATTCCCCAGTGATTTAACTAGCTCACAGAGAACTGACCTGAGTGATGGTACTATCATCTCTTCCTTTGGAAAACCATCCTGCAGGGCTTGTTCAGGGAAATTTTTCCTATCACCTATATTTTTCATATGGTTAATTTCAACCTCTTTCTTTTATGCCCTTAAACTATGCTATGCAAATCTTGTTTCTTTTACATCCCTAAGCAGTATATATTTATCCTATTATTCCCACGTCCCTAAGCCAATTTAACTGACATCCCTTTGTTACTTCTACACCCTAAAGCAAGTCTAGATGTCTCTTTAATGTGTCCAATCCTTTAAATACTTGTGAAGAATTATAACACCCTAGGTGGGTTGGTCAGCCTGTACTGACTTACTTTGAGTTTACATATATCACTGTCAATGAAACCTTGCAATTGGTTCTTTGCATTTCTTTCACCTCTGGGACTCATTTGGCATTAAAAGTATCACAGATCTGGCTGAAGAGAGGCATCATTACTGCCAGACATAGGGTGCTCGTCTTGCCAGCCCAGGACTACCTTCTCTTATGAGGCCCACATAATCTCAAATGATATCAATTTCAATTATGTGTGAATTGATTTTGTCCTGCAAATATGAATAAAGTTAAATTTCACCTGTTCCAGTGATGAACTCATCTTTAGGCTAAATGTAGCAAACTGAAGATGACCAAAGGCAAACAACCAAAGTTTGTAAGGAGCAGTGGTTGTTCACTGCAGAAGAAGTATGTAAGCAGCAGGACAAATGACTTCAATAATGGACTAAAAGTAGCTCATCAAGTGAGTTTGGTGTTTGTGTCAGATTTTTGTTTTTAATCTAGGTTAGTATCAATGAGCCTTGGACTGCCATCTGCGCTTCAGGCAGCAGCACGTCCAGGGATGCACCTAAAAGACTAGTGCAGGTATTGTAGATGAGGCATTAGGTATAACAAAGCTTTGGACATGTCCGGGATCATAACCCAGTCTGCAGATACCTGAGATCACTAAGTCATATCTTTGCTACAAGAATAAGTGTGTTTATAACCAGCTGTTGTCTTTTAGGTGCAGGAGGAGGCCTACTTGCAGGCCTGTGAAAAACAGGGCAACTAGGAAGGCTGGCCAAATTTTCTGATCATTTTTGTGATATCTCCTTCTCTGCTCTCTTTCTTTTTCACTTATCTGTTAACAAAGGAATAGCAATGCTTGAATCCGATTTCAAAACCAGCCTGGCCTACACAGATAGTCTTTGGGGTCCCCAGCAGCTACTTAGGCCCTTCTTCCCTTTAAGCAATGATACTTATGTTCTTGTGCTACAAAAAGACCTGATGGCAAGATAACAAAAATATTTTGTTATCAATTTTTATTTGTCCTGAAAATTCAGGGTTTTTTTTTTTTTTTCTGGGGGGGGTAGACATTTAGGGGGAGAAGGTATTTTGGGCAGACCGAAATGATGGCAAAACAGGAAGGTATAGAGGCCTTATTTTGGCAATACTGTTAAAAAAAAAAATATATATGTTCTAGTTTAATCAAAATCCAACTGTTTCCCCTAACTTTTCAGCCCAGACATCAAACCGAATAGTCCATTATTCTTCAAGGTCTGTTTTGGATCCCAAAGTGAATTAGCCATTTCTTGGCTCAAACTTGCATCAGAAGATTCTCAGCTCAAGGTAACTGACACTTCATCACATAGCAAGATTCCCCTTTGAGACATATAAACATTTTTTTCATTGACTGATCTTTTTCTAGATTTATAGAATATGACTTTCCCTGGAGCTCAGGTCACGTTTGCATAGTCAAATAAAAACACCATAAATCTTTCTTTTCAGCAGTTGGAAGCAACGGAGAATTCCTCCTGGGCCCTCCCTAAGCAGCTAAGCATAGCTCAAGGCTGGACATTATATTATTTCTTTCGGGGTCAATACGCTCCCCGTCCTGCTGGGGCTGTTCAGCAAGCTGTAGCGAGGATACTTTCCTTTTAGGAACAAGCACATCCTGCAGCCAGACCAAACCAAATACTGGTCACAATGCCAGTTAATAGGCTGCCTCCCTTATATTTTGGCACAGCACGAAACATTGCAAGAGATCTGTACATTGGAGATCCCCAATTTGCTGCACAGAATTATTCTTTGTAGTTCAGGCAAATAAATAATCAAGACTGGGGTAAGATTTTGTTGTTGTTACAGAGAGACAAGCCAGAGATGAGGCTTTTTCTTCTGAATTTGATGAAAACAACTGGTTATGGATGGAGACTACAGATCAGAGATCACTTTATACTGCAGAACACATTAATAAGATCCTGCTATGGTAGCTTGGAAACTGCTGTGAATATTTCTATCAGCACTTAATAGTGGGTAAGACCCATTTTTATCCTACGGTCTTCAAAGAGCAGCCCCAAAGATTTTTATTAGATTGAGTCAAACACTTCAGCAACTACACTTTGACCTCTTATACCTCCCAGCCCATCTGACCACCAGAGAAATCACAGAAATATAAGAAAAGCTTTTAGCCCTTGAATAGCTCAAACACTGTTCCTTGTCATATTGCATTAGTCCTGTGGACTTCATCACCAGTGGCTCCATTATATGAAGAGGGCTATTTGGATTACAATATCCAAAATCTTTCCAGTGCTTGCATAAACAACCCTGTATCCTCTTGTGCTCTGTTAATAATCTGAATTATATTTGCTTGCTTTTATTTGGATGCAACATACAAGTCCTGTCTGGCTGCTGAACAGACTTCTCCCAGACAAGTTTGAAATCCATTTGACAGTTCTTTGCCCATATGTGCTCCCTCAGACTTGCCTCCTAAAAATCACACTACTAGACAGTTGCTCAGAAATCAACACGTGTTCCCCTCAGATGTGACAAGTACTGTTAGCCTGTGAGTTCAGCTATTTTAACATAGTCAGATGCTACAAACATGAGTCTAGTATAAAACAGCATTTAAGCAGCTAGCAACCCTCTATCAATAACAAAATTGTAGTTTACCAAGCTAGATAATGGACTGCATAGCAGATAATGGATTGAAGAAAAAAAAAAAAAAAAAAAAAAAAAAAAAAAAAAAAAAAAAAAAAAAAAAAAAAAAAAAACTGCCTCTCCACTGAGTTAATGTACAGTGGTAGGGACATAGTAGCCCACAGAACTGTATTTACTCAGTCTTGGGGCACATGAGAAAGTGATAAATTAGACACTAAGGGTTGAATTTAATGTCACAAGGGAGACATTTTGATCATTTTCTTTCCGTCTCCCAGCACTCGTTTCACTCCCATCTCCTTTCCTTCTTCTTTTTTTTTCCTCCCCACTGTTGGAGATGCATTTCCACAGCATGCAGCCTTTCCTTACTGATAAACTTTTTCTTCTGTCATCATGGTGAAAGCCTTGAAAGGGATGGTATTTAAGGAGAACACTAACTTACTCTTCAGGACCTGGCACAGCACAGGACCGATGCAGCTTCAGAGTGAAGCCACGTGACAGCTTTCTAAGATGTGTGCATTGAAAGTTTGGGAGGGCTGGAGCCTCAACTGCTTCTAATCAACCAGATGTGACTATCACTGATTTCCTTCTCGGTATCTCTAATTGCCCTAAGCCAGAGTCCTACTGAGCAGAAAAGAGAGGGGTGCAAAAACTGTGGTGTGTGAAGGAAAGAAAGAGGGAGCAGTGCAAAGATGGGAGTAAAGGTTCAAGAGAGAGAGGTCAAGAGAGATTTATTCAGCATTTCCTCGACTGGCTCATCCACAAACTGAATCACAGAAGCATGAAAGTAGATGTATTGAATCTCAAAGGAAATAAAAGAAGTGGAAAATTAACTACAGATGAAAAAAAAAAAAATAGCTGTGTCCAGGGATTCCTGCATATCGACTCTGAGCTCCTTCTTATCAGCTTAGAATAGAAGAGGCCAGGGGACCTGGGAGGAAAGGTCAAACACAGAGAGAAAACATAGGCAAGTTAAAACTGAGAACATGAAAATCAAGCCAAGGGAGCAGGACAGAAGAGAGCTGATCCCAGTTCCAAAGATTTGATTGCACTGTCTTGAGTAGTATTTCGTAATTTCACCATTGTGGATGGGTGATGTTGGTTACGTCTTACACTTAGAAAAGTCACACCACTTTTGGCCTTTCCCTCCCCATTTGCCACCTGGCAATGGCAGTGGGCTGGGGAAACCTCGCACAGCAGCAGCTTCCACCATCTGCACCAGGTTCACAGACAAGCCAACTTGAGCTTTTGTGTGCCAGGTCTGAACTGACCTCAGGAGCTCTTCCCTGCTGACTTTAATGGCTTAAACACTTTGTGCACAAGAAGTAGTAAATATGCAGAACTTTGAAGACTGGCTCCCAGTTTGGTGGAACTTGAGCATATGCCAAAATAAATTGCTTCCTCCACACATTATACACCAATCACACTCACAGTGTGCAAGAACATCTCGTCTTTTGAAATCTTCACTCAGCCCCAAAGCCTGGCTCACAAGGAGTACCTGTGACCCCTAAGTTGTCTTCATCTGGCAAACTATCCAGCTACTCAGACTTTCTTTAGTCAGTATAGCCAAAACAACAGCAACATAATCTTTTCCAAAGACTGAACATTTGCTCACATGCTCAGTTAGGGCCAACAAGGACATACATAACATCACCACCAGAAGACACAGTGGTGACATAATTTAATAATAGCTGTGCAAATGCAGAGTAGATGACAACCTCTTACAAAAAGAGCTAATGACCCTAAAGACAAGAATAAAATAAAAAGTACATTGGGGAAAGCAGGACAGATGGGTTAGCAAACATAATAGGATGTGCATAATTCTCAGCTACTCAGGAACAGTAATCACAAATCACCACCTGCCCAGCTACTATGAGATGGCAGGTTTGCCTCTTCACATTCAACAAATCTGTTTCCTGTGCATGCATCACAACCAGCTTTGGTGAACTGACTTACCAAAGTAAGTTTTTACAGGTCCCACACAGGCAAGCTCAGCTCTGGGAGAAGGAACATGAGTTTATACCTTCGTATACAACTAATTATTTACTATGCTCAGAGCAGTTACATCTGTGTAAAGCAGCTGAAGCAAGGAGGCATTTAACATATCAGTGCAGCTCATTTTGTCTTGCAGAAACCCACTGTATGTGAGGATATTTTGGAGGCTTGGCTTTGAAACTGCAATTGAGTGCTGCAAAGCTTGTTTTTCAGAGCTGTATTTCACTTACAGGTTGAGAGTACCTGCTCTCATTGCACCAAGAAATAATAAACATGCAAGCCTATAGTCTCACTGGAACTGCCACATCACAAAACTGAGCCTTTGAGAAGAATATGTATGTAATGTTTTTGAGCAGCACAGAAATTCTGCTTATGAGGCACTAATCGAATTTGGGTAAAATATAATGAACATTGCTGAATTAAAAAGAGAGGTGGGTTGAAATGGGAAGAAATCTCAGAAAAGTCTGAAACATTTTTGGCAATGGTTGAAATTATGTTACTAGTTTTTAAAATTCATTCAGGTTCAGAGAATAAAAAAAGAGTTAATACTCCCCCCACACAAGTAAACTTTCTTCTGTATTCCGGGATAGAAAAAGGTACTTCTGGTCAATAGACTCCAGCATTTTTTATTCACCTTATTTTTTTGTCCAACCATCAAATTGAAAAATCCATTATTCACACGACTCACTCTGAAATAAATAAAAAAGCAAACCAGCTGTGGACTCTTTAGATTTTGAATTAAAACGTCAGCCTATGGGAGACATGGTGGAATGTTTCATTGCCAGAGAATTATGTAGTATATAATCCTATAATTATAACCAAACCTTTAGCAGTAGTCTCAGTTACTTATAGAAATCGTTGGCTTTCAGGTGTCCGCATACAAAGCTGAACTCCCTATAGAGCATTAAGGGTACGCATGGTTAGCAGCAGGTCTGTGTTATTGGATTTCCTCGATGTAAAAAGGGAAAACGTCTCACAGTGAGGGGGCAGCTAGTAACTCTGCGAGCTTTGGTCATGGGACAATGACACTGCTGGCTAGCGAACAGAGAGGGAGGTCTTTTTAGAAAAAGAAGCAGCAAAGATAGGCAAATGATTATTTCCCAGGTAAGCACATAATTTACTAGGGATACATGGGGTTCATGTGGCATTCTAAGGACTTCCTGCAGTGGTGACACATCTCTGTCACAGTGACCCCCTTCCCTGGTGAGCAAGGGCTCGGTCAAAAGCAAAGGAGCAGCAAAGCTGCATGGCTGAGAGCCTGATCTAATCTGCCTCTCCTTTCCCAGCCGTCCTCGTGTGTCTGCTGCCTGGGAGCAGCGAGCAGAATTGCCAGCACCAGCACAGAGCTGCATTCTGCACCAGGCAGGCAGAGGACAACGTGTTCAAAGCAGAGATGTAGGTTCCTCCCAGCCTTCCAGCAATTCATTGCAAGTTGCCTTCTTCCCTCCCTTCCTCCACAGGGTTCTCCCCAGCTGTGTTTAGCCCTGCTCAAGATGCTGGTTGGGCAGCACTGCTTTTTAAGCCCACACTGACCAGAGGGAAACAGGAGGAATTTTCTTCAGGTTTGCTTGCTTCCTCAACCACTTGGCTATACCAATTTCATGTTGTCATTGTCCATGAGCCTGAACCCACAGAAATGAAGAAAATGGAAGCTATTTTCTGCTGTTGCCTTGAATGTGAAGTAGAGCAGAGGCTGGATTTCTTTCTCAGGGCACTACAGGGTCACAAACGGTGCATAGACAGCACAATCACTTATCTCTCCCCAAAGCATTGCATGCAAGAAAGGAAAAGAGACGTGCAGCTCTGGCCAGAGTTCATTGCTCTTGGCGAAATACAGTGGTATCCCAGAGGTGAGCAGCTTCCTGAGCCAGCCTGATTGCAGGTACCAGCCCAGAGGTGAAACGCTGCATGACTTTGGCAAGGGTGCACTGGGCAAGACAGCCACAGACCTGTGGCTAAGCAAATTCAGATCAGCAGTGCTTTACAGCAAGGGTAATTACCTCCTGGGACAACTTGCCAAGGCTTCTTTGCAGGAATTCCTTTGAAGGAAAGTTATTCTGAGCTGCACGCCCTGTTCAAGAGGAGAACCTGAAGAGAAAAGGTTTAAACCCTACTACAGCCCCAGAATTATGGCTTCCTATCCCATCTAGGTCTCACAACCCAGGTACCCAAGTGAACTTATTTCTCTTCTCACCAAAAAAAAAAAAAAAAAAAAAAAAAAAAAAAAAAAAAAAACAAAAACAAAGCATCCTCATAGTTCCTCTTCCACTTGAAAACCTGATATTTAGGTTATTCCACTTAGGAGGTAGAAGATGTAACACCAGGTCTCCTTGCCATATGACTCAGAGAAGTCCAGGAAATACTTTTCACCTCCTTTCTTCAGGATGCTGATAATTTGTATTACAGAGCTGAATGCTGTCACAGGCTGGGCACTGTGAAGAGCTCTGCAGCTTCTAGTGCAGAGCGAGGGTTCAGGGCACACTTCTGGAGCATCCAGCTATTCCTTAACAAATATGACCCCTTTGATGCTATAGAGAGCATGAGCAGAATGAGGCTGATGACCTCCACCATGCCTTCTAGTCTGCTGGTTCTCTGTGGTCTAACCAGGGAATTACAGTAGGGTAAAGAGGAAGGAGACTTGCAAACTATCTTATTGATTTCTGCTTTATGCATAATTAAGAATTTGCCAGCACTGGAATGCATTTATGCAGTAAACAAAACTGCTTCATATAATACACATACACAGGGTCACATATTGCCTGGTCATTACAGCGTTCTTCCAGTGCAGGGAGGAAGTCTGCACTCCAGGATGGGGAGGATGTGAACCCCCATATAGGGGTTCAAAATCAATAAATGGTTATATATAGTACAAGGGGGATACATGTATGGAGGATTTGAACCCCCACAGATCTTCCCAGTTGCTCTGTAGCATAGAGCATCACCTCCCGCTGCTGGGATTGGTACACAATTAGGCATGATTAGGCACTTGCTTAGAGGGAGTCCTCTGAGCATGAACCAATCTCCCTGCCTAGGTCCTTCAGGCAAGATAAGTAGGTAAATGCCTCCCTTACAAAGCCCATGAGGATTCAAACAACTGGTGCTCTGAACATCAGCACTATCCATCACAGCTTGGAGGGTTCTGCAGGAGTCTCTCTGCTCATTTAACTCCACCTGCTCGTAACTAGCTATCAAAATCTGTTACTCACAATCAGAAATTAAGAAGACTTTGCATGTGAAAATTCCAGTCCTGAGAGAATTAGGGCAACTCCATAGTTAGCTAAAACGTGAAAGTCAAGTTTTGGCATGAGGAACCTAGAACAGTCTCCTGTGCTTCTAATTTGTCATAGCCAAACCAATATACCATATATGTCTTTGGAATATCTGTCAAGAATGAAGTGAGCCAGGGTCTGTGTGCCCAACATAAACTGCCTGAAAATCCAGAGAAATCAGTGAAGGATGAAACACTGACCCACTAAAAGAGCAACGTACATCACTAAAGATTTTTTCATTCCCTGCTTCCTCGCAGGGATCTGGAGGTGTGGATTTCACATGAGACATGCTCTGAAGTGAAGGCTCTTCCAATAGGGCTCTGCAAAGCTGCTGCTACTACTGTGGTGCTCCTTGGGAAACTGTTCTTCCAGCTCCCCTGTGTTACTGGAAAGAAAGCTTCCTCTGTCCCTTTGACCAACGGAGCGGTTGGTCTCACGCCCGTCCTCCTCTTGCCCCTGCTAACAGGCTTGACAGGAGGGCTACGTCTTCCCACCCTCAGCTGCCTGCTCTTGGGAGGGAAGGAAGCTCATCCAGATGGATTTCAGCAGTTCTCATGAGTATTTTATGATCTTTTACTGATTTACAGCCAGTTCAGCATTCTTGTAAATGGCCATAAATTGGATTGAAGTCATAAATCATAACCAAAGAGAGACACAGTCTCTGAGTCCCAGCTCAGGCTAAACCAGCCTCTGTGAATACAGGGAAGAAACCTGCTCTCTCGATCAATATGCACAGCTCGCATCACTTAGCTGGTCCTCAGGGTCCCACCCACATTCGCCTTCCACAAGATTATAACAAGGATGCCTGTGTACAATGTGCTAAAAATCTCTTCCTTCCAACAGTCTGGCAGAGGTATCTCTAGTGCAGGGATTGCCCCATTGCCTTGGGGGTCAGAGTGCCCCACAGCCTTTGCTGTACTTGCTTCCCCCCACAACCTGGGGGGCAGACCAGCACTGCACATATCGCGCTCAAGAGCCCCTCACTGGGATCAGACAGTGGATTTTCTTCACCCTGTGTGCTAGCTTTTGAAGACAACTGCTTGCTTTTGCTGGGGAACCAGGTACAGAGTTGCAGATTACTCTTTCGAAACACCTAACTCATGCCACATGCTGTACTGAAAGTTAAAATGCTTTGCTTTCCACTCCACAAGTCTGGCACCTAAAATCTAGGGGTTTTTTTATCTTTCCCTGTTGTTTCCCTAGCTCATTTTTAGAATCTAGCCTGTAAGCATTTTTGAAAGCATCTGACACAGCTGCTGTAAGCTGGACCCTTCATGTTTCCGGTAGCTGACTGCATTCCGGAAGAGACAGGCCGTGTCTTTCCTCCTCCTTCATGTAACAACCTAACACAACACTAGCTCTAAATGATGAAGGGCAAGAGGCATCAGCACACTAACCAGCTCAGTCCCTTACCATGCCCTACAGCCCACCGTTCTCAAAGACTCCCAAATTAATCAAACCCAGCTCCCTTTTCCCCTGGCAGACCTTTTGTAACCCCGAGGACTGCTAGATAGGTTGCTTTTCTCCCATTCCCAAGACTGAGCACCTGTTGGAGATGGATCCACCTGAAGGAGCTGAAAGGACTCCTACCACCTCTAGCTGTAGGGTAGGGAATCATGCCACAGCAACAATTAATCAGGCAGTTTGCTTGTTTAGCTAAGCATAAAAAGCTCCCACAAAAACCTATCCATTACGATCTATGTAAGAGTCAGGAACTCAGACAGGGCCAGGCTACAAATGCATCAGTGGGACTGAACTGCACCAGGGCCATTCACACAACAGTGGCTTTGCCCAGGCAGAAGCCAAGGCTGCAGATCCAGTTCAGATGGGCAATTGACCCCCTCCTCAGGTCTTCTTAGTTCAGTCTTGCCTATATTTATTTATTATTTAGCCTGACTGATTGATTTAGGCTTATATGCCCATTAAAAAGGTATCCTTATACCTCACTCCCTATGTATTCTGTGCGTTTAAGTAAAAGTCACTGGTCAATTGCCAACATGAACGAGGATGACCTGACTATACCCTAAACAGGATGCTAAATATATAAACTACTACTGATGATGTTGTTATCTGATAGTCTGGAAGAGAGGATGAACAGCTTGGTCATTTAGATTTTCATTAATTAATCATCTTACTGTTATTTTGTGCTCCCCCAGTTTGCTTGTTGTATCTGTTTCTTTTTCCTCCTTGTTTTTGCTTGTTTGTCCATAACTTCCTTTTGTGATAACACCTCAAAGCCCTAGACTGGGACTAGTTTCCCACTGTGCTAGGCACAATACAAAACAAAAAGATATTATTATTTGCATATGGGCACAATGAGTTTTTCTGAACTTTTTTCCTTCTCTTGTGTTTCATCCCAGTGGTTTTCAGCATGTAGTCCAGGCTTTGTTTCTAAGGGATCTGTAAGAGGTATCTAAAAGCAAGCCTAGAGTTGGCAGGTTAGAATCACTTTAGAGAGGTTGTGTCTTCTTTATAGGGAAAGTA
>VZSV01000025.1:398010-464090 GCA_013398735.1 Nothocercus julius | reverse complement strand
CCTGACCAAAAAAAAAAAAAAACACATGTTTTGCTGCGGTACATAATATTATGACTAGTGATAATAATGACAATAATAATGTCATAACTCACCTGTGGTTGCTTGCCAAGACCCCGAGGAGGACTTGTAAAAACTTGAACTTTCTATCAGTCTCATATTCTTAAAAAAAAACATGTTCCTTTGAAGTTGTGCCTAAACTAATAAAACTCTAATTCTAATACCAAGTTAAGGTATTGCCAACACATTGATGGTTGAGAACATTTCAGGAAATTATGAGAGGAACTAAATATTATTGCTACCATTACCAATTATTATTGTTTTCCATTAGACACACTTACCCTTCTCTCATGACTTTCTTTTCACGGGTTACTTGCTGGCGCAAGACCATCAGCTCATGCCAGCATTGCCATTGCTTCTTCTTGAAGGGGCTGGAGGCACATGGCCTGCAAGTGCCCACCCCGGCACATGCAGCCGGACAGCTTGCAGGTGCGGGCACAGTGGGTCCCAGAGGTGCGATCCAGCTTCCGTGGCTGTCAAGGCTATGCCATTCTGCCATTTGTCGTTTGTCCAAGTGATGGCAGCAGATAAGTCCCGAACGCCATGGGATAGGAACTTGTATTTTTCTTTTGTGTTCGTATAGCGGAGTCCTAGTCCATGGGCTTCTAAGTGTTATTTCAACAACAGTATTAATAATAACAATAACTAAAAGAGGCACAGTGAGAGAAGAGCCAGAGGTATTTGCAACAGCTTGGCTCTGTTAACTGAGCAGGAGAAGATGGTACTAGCAAAATCCACAAGGTGACACCAAATCATTAAGGTCAACTGAGGTAAAAGGGACTCAAAAATTGCAGGTGTGATGGGAGTTTCTCCATAAATCTCCTGGTTACGATGTCACCCTCAGGCTGAATTGAAACTTGCAGTGAATTTCTACCCTTAGAAAGAGTTGTCCTTCACTGGGTGCTGCTAAATCCTTCCTGTCAGAGAAGATTTATCCATGGGAAATAATTAAAAAACAATTCAGAACTTTCTCTCTCATTGGAATGGATTAAATTGCATTATGTAGCAGGATTTTTTTTGTCTTGCTTTTCCTTTCCCCCAAGGACAGGAAACATCTGTGCTTGCTACAGGGTCTTTCTTCACTTTAAATCTCTTCTTGCTACTTCATATGATATACATTGACCACAGTGCCACAGTAATACTTCTAAGCATGGCATCATTTTCAGGAACAAAGTCTCTCCTTGCCTCTTATTCTCTTTCACATATGGCATCTGAAGAGGCAATGACAAACTGTAAATTCACAGCAAGGTTATGGAGCCATTTGACAGAGAGGAGGGAGAAGATGGCTGTTTTTTGATGGTCTTCCCAGTGAACTGTGAAGAAAACAACTGATGGCATTAACAGACCCGTTAGGAAAACAGGGATATTAGAACAGTATTCAGGGTTGGTCATGGCAGCATACAAGTGGGTGCTTAAATGTTTGCTGTTTGTCCTGTCCTGTCCTGTCCTGTCCTATCCTATCCTACCCTATCCGATCCTATCCTTCTACCCAGCACTACTACACAGCTGGCTGAAAGGTGCTATCAATTCCCTCCAACCCCAGAGCATCCTGTGGGCACCCCAAAGCCTGTGTTCCCAGCTCCCTGCCACCTCCTCTTCCAGCAGATTCCCCTTGGCTGCAGCAGGGCTCACAAACGCGGCACAGTAATTTCAGTTATAGCAGGGCCACGACAAGATCTATATAAACTGTCCATGAATGTGGCAGACAGCATCAGCTCAGCAATGAGAGGACTGTCAGAGCTAAAACAGGACCTGGCAAACATGATCCACCCTCCCACATTTGGGTACCTGGGCAGGTAATCGCGACCCTGTCCATTACTCCTCAAAGGATCGGGCCCTCTTTTTCCGCTGGAGCGTGTTTTCTTGCATGGCATGTGAAAGTAGGGAATATTGCAAAAGAGATTCATTTCCCCTGGCTCTGTGTTTTGCAATACTTTTTTTAATTGGGGTGAATGGAATCAGAATGACAAGTGCAGAGTGATGGCTTCGATGTACTATTTGTCTGGTAGGGAATTTGTAAAATATGTGTTTTTCTGTAGAGTGTGCATGGCTGTAAAGAAGGGCCAGAGTCAGCACAACCTCAGAGCGATGGAGAATAAAGCATTCTAGTTTTGTGGCCATTGATCTGATGACACCGCGGGTAATGGATGGACAAGGTTAGTCTCAGAGTGTCTGATTTTTCTCAAATCATTGCTGAAGTCAGATGTAAGGTTGCTTCACCGTGCAATTCTGTATTTACCGTTATTAGAGTTTCTCATAATCTTCACATTCACTTTGAATTTCCTACGCATTTATTGACTGATGGGTTTGGAAGCTCTCTTTAGAGAAGCATATAATTCTGGAAAGATATTTATACATGATTATTTTTATTTACCTGAATTTTATTAATCTTCCCTTGCAGCCTTGGATACATATTTTTACCTGGAATTTTATTATTGCGCTCCATGTGTTTCAGACTTTCCATGTGCAGGTTGGGAAATAAATGCTATCATTGGGAAAAATATGCTTTTTTGTCAAAATGCAGTGGTTTGAAGGGAAGGACCAAATCCAGGGCAGAGGAGATTCTGGAGTGGCTAAGCAAGCCTAAGGAGTAAGAAACACGTTCCTGCCCAGTTTGAGGCTGTGCTGCAAAATCAACTATTCAGTATTTTGTTATGAGGTGCTGCACACATTGCTTCCTTTGAAGAAAGAGCTCTGGTAGGCAACAGAAAGTAGGAATGTGGCAACTAAGTTGATACTTGCAAAAAGAAGAGAAACACTTCAAAGCACTTGGGCATTTCTGTCGCTCCAGCTGCCACTGAGGGCATCAGCCCCAGACTGTAAAATCCACCCACAGCTTTGAAGTCTCTTTGGATGCCTTGCTGCTATGTAACTCCCAGATAACCACATTATTAAAATGTGCCCAGTTGCAACCTGCCAGAAGATGGTGTTCTATCCTATCAGACACAGGTCTCAGCACCGTGATCCACGCATTCATGACTGATTATTGCAGCTAATATCTGGTGAAGAAGCCAGGCATCCTGGAAACATGCCAGTTGACAAAACACAGTCTCTGGTCTCCCTAGCAACACAGATTACAGTGAAAACACCACCCTGCTGCTCCCTCCTTTGCACTGGCCACCAGTGAAGACGGAGTCACCTTCAAGGTCTTTGCTCCAGTCCTCAGCGCCTGCTGGGCCCGAGGGTTGGGTTGGTGCACACTGCGGACAGCATCTCCTGGGGCCTCAGATCTAGCAAGTGACTACCAGGCACAGTGAGAACAACCAGGATGGTTCCTCCCCTCTCCGTGGACAGCTCCGGGTCCCAGCATTGCCTCCATCAACAAGCTTTGTGCACCTACCCACGTGTCTAAGCGCACAGCACACTCACCCGCCCACTCGTTAAGCACACACACACATGTCTAAACAAAAAAATTACCTTACGAACTAATCAGTCTCTTTCCTCTACAGGGCTGTGAAGGGAAAAAGACAGCGAACTTGGTATTTCTGTTTTCCAATATCTGGATCACGCTGATACGCCATGTTTCTGGAAGCTCAAGTGCCTAAAGAAACAGGAAAGCTGTTGTGGTCAGGATTATAAGACCTCTGACTCATAAGGTCCTCTAGGAGCTTCCTGTGAGCACTAGGAGAGATGCCCATCGCCATCCTCAGCCAGGCAGAGTGGCTTTCCTTGCACAGCACTGCCTGGGGTTGTGAAACCATACCCCAAATCAGACTTCTGCTGAGCTGCTTTAAATCTGTTAGCGGGTCCTGAGGAATGACCCAAAATTCTTCTTCTGAATTTTTAATTAATTCCTTTCTGCTGAGTTCACTCCTCTTTTCTGCTGTGTTTCCATGAACAATCTCACAAATCAGTTTACTGGCAAGGATGTTTGTAGGCATGGCAAATTTTTAGTCAATGTTGCATACGATTTGTGGAAAGTGCATTTTGAATGTGTTATCACAGGTCTCTTCACCAGCTCCACTAAAAACATTTCTTTGAGGAATGACGCTCAAAACATAGACTGATTTTTGTACCCCAATCACCCTGACACCCCAAAGGAGAAAAATAATAGCAAGTAAACCTTTCAAGTCCCTTTCTTTAGCGTTGGTCTGCTCATAAGAGCAGCTGTATACAATCAGACCGCAGGTCCATCTATCCCAGTATATTATCTCCAGAAACAGCCTGATGCAGAAATCCAAGGAAATATGGGAGCAGAGCAGCTACTTCCGGAAAGTCAAGCATGCCGTAGTCATAAATGCATCAGGGACTTACTCATTGCTATTGATATCAAGGGAAGTGTTCAAATTATAAGGTAAGTGGGATAATGTGGCTCATCAGGCAAACAGGTTCATTGATCAGCTGACCTCATCTAAGTCAGGAAATATACACATGCTGTAATATACAATAATTTTCACAGGCAAAATCAAATAGTCTGTTCAGTTCTCATAATCACCTCTTCTTAACCCATACCTCAATTTTTTTTTCTGAAAACTCTGAGTGAACAACAACAACAACAAAAGATCACAAATTACTGGACAATGTAGCTTTAGCATGAACATGGACTTGATGAGAAGTCCATTTAGCATGGACTTGAAGAGAAGATCACCTTGGCTGAAGGCAGACAGGTTCAAATGGAAACTGCATGCTTTCTATGAAAGAGCAGAGATGATTAGCCCACCCGAAGGAGAGGATTAGCCATGTTTTCATGTCTGCAGATCAAGTATAGACCTCTTTCAAAAATCTTCTCATTAGTTGAACACAAATTATGTTCTAGTCAAAAGACAAATTATTGGGCTCAGTCCAGGGGTAACTGGGTGAAAATTAATGGCCTGTGATACTTGGAAGGTCAAAACAGATGATCTAATAGTCCCTTCAGCCTTCAACTCCATGAATCTATGAATGTACAATGAACACATGGTTCATTATAAAGAGTGGTGCACAGCCTCTGCTGATATAAATTGACATTTGCACCAATTTACACTTGATAAGCATCTGGCCTGGCTTGCTCAACTATGCGCTCTGGCATGGGACATGGTCAAAATTAAGACTAACAAGTGACTGTAGCATGTCAGAGCCTGCAGGGCCAGAGAGTGAGTGGAGACTGCAGGAAGCTCACCCGTGCACAGCGGCCTTGACGGAAACAGCCTTCATCTCATGCACAAGCTCTTCCTCGTGTTAGCTGAAGGAAGGAGACCCCCCAGGAGGTATTCTGCAGGCTTTGCTGTGAAGGTCGCTTCCCTGGGGAATGCGGGACGCTGGCAAACTTTGCTGACCGTTTCTCCCAAAGCTGCCCACTCACCACAATACCTCATTTCCCCACCTAGTACTGACTCTGGACATAGCTCCTTAGGGTGTATTTGCTAGCAGTGTTTATCCCAGGTTTTGTAATTGACAGCACCTGCGTTTCTTATGCCCTGCCATCAGGTTAGGGATGTGACGGAGAACATCTCCTTTCTTATTGTTTGAAAACTCCTCTCGAAGGGAAAATTCAGGTTACTCTCAATTCCTGCCTGTTTCCACTTGTCTTCCCATGTATCAGGCTGCTAGTGCTTACCTGTTCCTGAAACACCTTTCAAGTATGTGCAGGTTATCATGCTCACAGTGGTTGCTGTTTAACCAATCTCTCCAGATTTCATCCTTTTAATCTTTCTTTCTGAATCAATTCCACCACTCCCTTGATCATTTCGGTTGCTCTCCTTTGAACAGCTCCTGTTTGTCAATAACTCTACCTAATGACTCCTGTGAAACAGGAAAATATGTGAAACTTCAAGGCATTAAAAAATATGCACGAGCTGCACCGGTTCTGAGTGCCAGATCCAGGGGACTGGTACGCAGATGCCGCGACTATGCCTCTGCCCTAATGAAGAGGCAGCCTCGGGGGTGTTTTGCAAGCACTGCATGCCCTGTCCATCCCCACGCAGAGCCTGTGGGACAGCAAGAGCGCTAGCAGTGTGCAAACGTGCCGGTTGTACTTAAGCACGCAGGGCCTGGAGGCCGCGCTCCAGCCTCATTAGAAGATGTGCAAGAGATCTCTGTGTGTGCAATAGGCTCGCCTGGCCAGGGCGGCCTCGGGGCTTGCAGCACAGCCGCTGCAGTTGTATCGCCAAAGCCAATTTACACCCGGCGTGCATACGAGAGCGATGAACAGCCACGTGACATGAGGTCATTTACTGCAGCCATAACCACACCGCCACATGGCACGTATACGTTCTGCCCATAGGTAAGGTGAGAGGTGATGCTGGAATATAGCACCGCAGAGAAGACAGTCATTTAGTCAGGCGTTCTCTAAAATATGGAAATCCAGCCCAAATTATAGTAATAGAAGAGATTTTAAAGTGAAGCAGGGGAGATATAAAATAGAGATTAAGGAGGGTATAAGGAGCTTTGCTGAACAAATCACACCACGGCAAATCCATGCCCAGGCTCTGTGGGCACCTGGCTTCCTCCTGGGAGCAAAGCAGCGTGGCTCTTTCCAGTGAGCAGGCGGGAGCTGACTACAAGGGCGAGCTCGGCGCCGGGCGCCGTCCCTGCCGCAGCGTGGGAGCACGCGGCCATGCGGCCGGCAGAGGCAGTGTGCACGGCAGAGCGCAGCAGATGCGCACAGCTTCCCTGCTCCTCTCACAAAGTTTCTCAGCACAGGCTCCAGGGCTCCAGCTGCTGCTTCAGGCTACAGTCTCCGCCTATAAAGGACATGAAAATGCCACAGTAGGGCTAGCGATACCACTGTGGCTCGAAAGCCATGTGCAGCCACAGAGGAGGCCAAATGTGGCTTATTTTCCAAATGCAACAGTTTTTGTTTTTTTTTTAACTGCATCAGATTTTAGCATTGTGGAAAAAGCTTGTTACACACTGCAACCTCCCTAGAAACAAAGAGAACAAGAATAAGAACCAGAAGCAACTGCCTCCCACGGGAGCACATTACCACGCACCAGCTGATGCACAGTAACTTGTCCATCTGTAGAAAGGCAACATGCCACAGGGCCTGGGAAATGCCTGATAACCAACAGAATGGAGGAAAAAAGGGACAGTGGGGTCCTGATTCGGAGGACACAGGCAGGTTTAGGCTTCTCAGCTGCTCTTGCAAGTCCTATTCCTTTGTGGACCTGATCCAAATCCTGCTGAAGCCCGTAGTGTATTCCAGGCTTTCAATCATTCCCCACACACAGCAGAGCGCTGTGCATGTCATTCATTACATCAGTGAACCTCTGGACTTGAGGATACAAAGCGGCGTGCTAAGCCGCTGCTGGGCAAGTGTGCAGCAGCTGTGAGGGTCAGCGGTGAGACCTCTGCGTCCGTAACACGCGAAGGACATGCTGCAGGCCTGATGTTCCTCTCATGACAGCCATAGCTTGGCCACATGCTGTTCTGCCCTGGGGCTGGATATATCTCTGCACTTTGCAACTGAAAACAGCTCCTTGCAGCAGCAGCCCTGACAGTTCATGGTGGGGAAGCAAGACACTTCTCCCTGCCATGCTGAAAGGCTGGACCTTGGGGGCCTGGCCTTCTTCAATCACACTGGTGGGAACCAGGTCTGCCTTTCTGTGTGTGTTTTTACATGACCCAGCCCTAATAGGGCTCTGCCCATCAGTTCTCTCAAATAAGGTCATGGGAAGGCACTGCTTTGCAAAGGTGGCCAAGTGGTTCATGGCTATCAGTACTGACGTTAGGGCTGCTGGTTTAATCTGAAATCTGAAGCTGGAGTGCTGAGGTGCTGACAGTGTACGCAAAGTTAAGTTTCTTTACCCCCAAGGTAGCTGAAAAGGTGGGATATCTGCGACCAGTTCACCAAACCCAGCCAGCTGCTGGCCTATACAACTTCCTGCTTAGTCCATGTCCACAATGGGACCTGGGACGTGGAAAACACCAAATTTCTTTCCTTTGGGCCTTGTCACCTTTTAGTGTGAGAGGAGAGAGTGACTCTTCAATGTCTGCGGCTGTCCCTGACTGAGAAGGATCAGAAGCACAAGGAGATGATGCAGCAGGCAAAGACGAGACCTTTGAGGTGGCTCAAGCATCTGTGAATGCCCAAGGATCTATGAGCTCCTAACCAAAA
Organism: Nothocercus julius; assembly: GCA_013398735.1. Classification (NCBI taxonomy): domain Eukaryota; kingdom Metazoa; phylum Chordata; class Aves; order Tinamiformes; family Tinamidae; genus Nothocercus; species Nothocercus julius. The sequence continues at coordinate 455,998 of VZSV01000025.1, read as the reverse complement.
CAGGCAGTGCTCGTGTACCCAGCTTTTTGTACCAAAGACCTATGGGACATAGAGGCCAGGACTCAGGGGGCATTATCATAACCGAAAGCTAAGGATGACCCAGTTACAGAATGGAAAGTCTTAGAACAGGGAGAAAGCCATCAAAAAAATCATTAATGGTATAGTTAGCTTCTAGATAAGTCTAATATGGCAGAGAGAAACCCGGCTGCTAGTTTCTATGAGTGTGACTTGTGCTTCTCCAGTCTATTAGGATTCTGGGGAAGAGTTAATGAAATGCTGAACTGAAGAGAAGGGATGGGGAGAGGGGGGGATATAATTTATTTAAACTTTTCAAAAGGCTTTTGATAAAGTCTTTCACAAGAGGCTATTAAAGAAATTTGTTACCCGTAGGGTGGGAGGTAAAGTCCTGACATGGATTAAAACCCAGATAAGAGGTAAGAAACAAAGGAAAGGAATAATCGGCCAATTCTCTGCATGAAAGGAGGTTAATAGCAAGATGCTCCAGGGATCAGCGTCAGGACCAGGGATGTTCAATATGTTTATTAACGATCTAAGAGAAAGAGGCGAACAACAGAGATGCAAAATTTTGCTGATGGCACAGTTTACTTCTTGCAGGCAATTTATTGGTTGCGTTTGACTCTCTTCTTGTGTTCATGGCTTGTCTATATACAGATCACAAGTTTTACTAATAGGCCTATAAATATAATTGGAAGTTTGGCTCACGCTGGTGAGCAGACTGAGACTGATTGCAGGAGGAGACCTACGGGTGCTGCGCATCAGCCTCGGGATGGATGCAGAGATGCGAAGCAAGAGCTCCCCTGCTCAGCGCTGGCCCCTCCATCAGTTTTGTAAAGTGCTGCTTCCTGTGACTGCCTGCTTCCCGCACCACTGCCTGCTAATGCACAAGAACATCGGGGCATACGCAGCGTTAGTACACTCTGCCATACCATTGTCCTGGTATTTCATACTTAGGCTCCTGAACGGTGTGAATCTGCTTGAGGTTCATCAGGTATCATCGTCCTTTTGCCAGCCACCCCAAAGCCCTTACCCCTGTGTATATATTTTTTGGAAGCGTGCCCACATGCATACACCCTTTTCAGCATCTGCATTACTACTGCAGTCTTTAGTCCTGATTTGGCAGGTCCTTCCCTATTCTGCCAAGCATTTTGCAGCAAGCTTGAGGAGCTAAGTGTGTGCTTCATCACATTGCCACCCTCCTGCCCAAGACGCTGCCCTACTGCTGTGGTCCACATCCTGACCTGTGCAAAGCCACTTTCCATGCTGCCTGCACCAGATGGCCTCCAAGGCGCTCCTAGTCACTATTCGTCACACTGACTGCAACACACAACTTCTAGCAAGGTAGTTACTGTAGACAAGTTAAAAGTCCTCCTTCACAGTCATTGCTGCCTCGTCAGTTTGTTCCACTTGCTGTATTAAAGTCATTAGTGCCAGGCAGGCCTGGAGAAATTCTTTATGTTGTAACTCTCCTCTAAGGTTTGCCAACTCCTTTTTTACTCAGTTGAGGTTTCTACCTCAGAGTACTTCAGTGCATGCTTAAAGCTGCCTGTATTTGCGCTTTTTGCCAAACAGAAAATGTCTTAGAAACACTATCAGAAAATAAAAAAAAATGCATATTCAAGTGTTTAGTTAAGTTGGAGCATTACTGAATAAATTGGCTGTTTGCTAATTACCCACTTCTAATGCAAGTTGAAAACAGAGACTTTTTTTTTTTTTTTTTCCTGTGATGACCAAATTCGATGATTTGACGTCATTTGATGCCAGTCTCCAGCCACCTTTCTGGGCTGGCCAGGCAGGGAGGCAGCAGATCCTTTGCAGCTGCTTTGCCCCAGCCCAGCTTCGATGTGACAGATGAGCATCCGCCAGAGCCATGCAGCGGCTGTGAAGCCGGTGGCGGCACATTCGTCGTGGTGTAAGGTTCCTTGGCACAGAAGGTGCTATTGCTTAGGAAGAAATCCCCAGATGATATCCGATTTGGCAGCTTCTCCAACGTGGTGTTGATCACTCAGGGATTTACACGCACGCCTCCTCCCAGCCTACCACCACCTACCTAAGAAGGAAACGAAGAAGGGCTGCACCCTAGGCAGAAGCACATTCAAATCCAGTCCCGGGGCTAATACAGCTGTCCCCACTCTAATGAAGTTTGGTTTCTGACAGCAGTAATCCTTTCTGCGGTCCACCAGCGTTGTCGCTTGACGCTTTTCACCAGCTGGCAAGTAGGAAAAAGAGTGTTCTGGTGTCAAGGGAAAATGAGTGGCTGCAGCATGCAGCCGCGTTGCCGGAGGTTTCATAATGCTGCCTTCAGTCTTTTATATATATATACAGCCACATATGAACAGAATGGCCTCCATCTCCAAGCTACTCTGCTCTGTCAGAAACAAGCTGGAGCAGCCAGGCGGTTGTTTGACTAATGGCACGAAGGGAAGGTGCTAAGAAGGCAAATGCAATACGAACTCAGGCTCAGCGTGTTGCAAACAAATTCAGCTGCTGTACTAAAGTTGTGAGGAAAAGAGATTTTCCTATTACTTATACACGAGTCCTAGACATTGGAGTAACAAGCAAGCTGGAAATGGAAATTCCCATTGATGAGAAGAAATTTGATATAATTGGCATTACTGAAACCTGCAGGGATTAGTCATGTGACTGGAATGTTAAACAGTCTACTTATAAACATTTAAGGGAAAAAAGAGTGAATAAAGGCATGAGAGTGATGCTTTGCATACCACTACGTTTTTTTAGCTACTTGATTTTTCAGAGCAGAGACTGATCCTTTTGTTAAGTAGCAAAACCTTGATGAGGCTTGTCGTCAGAGACTATTAAATTAAATAATGGAAAAGTATGTTTCTGTTCCCCTCTTTAGCATATGGAAATAAAAAGCCCAAATTATTATGGAAGGAGTCTAATCTGGAGGTTTTAAACAGCCAACAGCAAACATCACCAATGCTTCTGAAGAGATGTTCATTTTCTACTGTGAAAACATGCTGCATTCGGGTTGAGGTGAAAGTCTACTATCTGTCCTCATTAGGAAGGATAAAGAAAAATGCAACTCTAGTCTGGAACCTGCTGGTGGCCCTGGAGGTTAGGTCTCAAGGTAATGAGGGATATGAGCTGAGATAGACAGATGTGGAGCTCGGTATAAAGGACCAAAACACATTTGCTCAAAACAGACTTGTGGAATGTATTCAAGAAGGCCTTGTACTGATACGCACATGTTTGGTAGGAGGCAGCCTGGGAACCATAAATAAAGACAGAGAAGCATTTAGGACAATTATAAATAGCTTAGAGGAATGATAAACTCCTGGACTGCAAATTGACATGAGGATATATTCAATGATTCACGGTTAACAGCATGATCAGTGTATGCCTGGTTAATAACAGTGCAGTGAAACATCACCGGGACAAGAAGATGCGTGCACCTGCATAAGCCTGCAGACAGTATTAACAGTAAAAAGAGGTATAGAAATGCTAGAATAAGGATCGTCTTTGTATTTGCATGTACCTGCACCCACACACGTGCGCAGGCACACACACAGGCACATATGCCTGTCACACTGATCACCTGGCTGATAGAGTTAATGAAAAGGTCATACTCACTGAGTGCTCGCTGAAACTTGTTGCAGCAGAAACTGCCAGCCCCTTGGAGCCAGCTACAGGGAACGGTGATCATGACATGATTACACTGAGTATGTGCATGACGGTGCCAAGTAATAATATATATATGGGGTTCTCTGAAAGGATGTCAGGAGCAAAATTTATTAGGAGAGAGCATACAAATATATTTATGCATATATATAAAAATTCTCATATATATATGGGTGTCTGTGTATATGTGGTGTGTATATGTGTATATATATGTATGTATTTATATATAAAAGAGAATTGGAAGTTCCTTCAGCAAAGTTTATCAGTAGCCACTGTGACAGACACATAAAAGGATGACTTAGGAGAAAAACTCAGTGTGACTAAGCAGTGAAAGATAGGGCAGCGTGAAATTTGAAGTGCTTATACACCATGTTGGGGGGGGAAAAAGAGGAAATGGAAATCATCAGTATTAATTGGAAGATTAAACTTTAAAATACTGCTAAGGGAAACTTAAGATCATTCTTTATTTAAGCCAGTTGCTTTCATATAGACAATATAAAAAGTAGTAGGACTGTCAGCTCATGAGTTGTAGGAGGACGAGGCCTGCACTTGCTGTGTCCCTCAGCCACCAGAAGCCCAGCCTGAGCTGGAAGGCAGCAGAAAGAGCATGAAGAGGAACTTGGCTGAATACGAAGGGTTTTTCTGGAGGAGGAATGAATGTTGCGTGCTGTTATTTATTGTTTTTCCATGGACCTGTGCTTTTCCCTCTGTACTTGCCCCAGGAGAAACCATGTGTATGTAGAAGCCATTCAGTGAGAGCTGGGGCATGCCTTGCTTGTGCTGTTAGATAAACCCGAAAAGGACAAGCAAGCAAGCGAGCAGCTCCACAGTGACGGTGGGGGCTTGGGGTCATTCACAACTGCCCAGCCACCTCCCCATTGGCAAGGGGAGACACCAGGGGAAACCAAACACAGGTTGTTGTGTGACTTGCCCACCTTCCCTTCCTAGAAACACACGTGCCTCTAGCAGCAGGGAAGGCAACATTGCCAAGTCATCCTCACTCCATCTTCTCCCCCTCCCACAAAATGTCAGCAGCTTGCCAGGCAGCCAAGGTATCCACATGCCTCAGGGAGGCATTGAGGGGAGGAATAAACCACTGGTTCCATATCCACCAACTCCTGCAACCCTTGGAGGAGGTGCACAAGGGGCCTTGGGGCCCAGCAGCGCCGCATGTCAGCCCAGGAGAAGCAGCAGGGAGGGAGAGAGGACAAGTGTGTAGTCAATGAGACTCCAAGCAGTTGCCTGGGCCTTTGCACTCGGCAGATCCTATCACAGAAGACAACCTGGTGGTGCTATTACCAGTCAGCACTTCTCCTCCTTCACTCTCTTTGCCTTTCATCTAGGTTGCTGCAGTTGCATTTAATGACACAACAGATGTATTCATTTGCATCTTTATACAGATCTCTAAGCTCTACAAATGGGTGGGTGGGCGTGACCCCATTTTCCCAAATTATTCAGCACCTTTCAGTTATACATTTCTCTCTTTCCTTAATGTCTTTTTGAAGCACATGTAAAGCAGCAGCACAGAATTACTTTGCCGTTTTCTCTTGAGAATTTGGGACCTGATGCCAACAGGAGCCACGGAGATCTCTGTGCATGGGTGGTCTGCCTTCCTCCCCTACCACATACACATGCAAAGGGGGGAAAAGACACAGCTTTACCTAGTATACCCCCATGCTACACAGAGATGGCTGTGGGGAAAAAAAACAGGAAAAAAACAAGTGACACCCTGTCTATTTATTGATGGTGATGACAGTTCTGTTGCTGCCATCAAGAGATCTGTAGTTGCGTTTATGGGATGTGGGTGAGCTAAAATATTCCCCTTTGCTGTCTGGAGGCGGTGTTTATGTGGAGCTGCTTGAAGCCTGTTCCGTGCTGATGACTAAGGGAGACGCAGCCACCAGCACGGAAGGTCTGTCAACGTGCCCGGGTGCTGGTGTGGTCTTCAGAGCTGCAGCAAAGGTCCCTGACCTCCCAGCTTCTAAGCTAGACCTTGCATGGAGAAGACAGATGCCAGAAAGGTGAGTCTCTTGTCCCAGCATTTCCTGCCGCTTGCCTCTTGCTAGGGCCAGGTCACTCTGGGGATATGTATTAGTGAGAAGCATGAGGATGACACCCTGTGAGTGCAATGAGCAAGGATGCAACTGCTGCTGGCAAGGATGATCTCCAGTGCAATATATAGGCTGCCCTTTGCATGTAAAGCTGTGGACACAATGCGATACTGTCACTGGATGTGTGCAGAGTCCAGCTGTCAATCAGCAGTGTTTTGCATGGGTACATTTTCGCATAAATATGTATGCTCCTTCTCTAACGGTATTATTACTTTTGATTTTTGTTTCAGCTGTGCCTCAAGGCTTTGGCAAGATCATGGCCCCACTGTGCTGGGTGCTGAACCAATGCAGGGTGAGAGCCCAACTCTGTTCTGCACCGCTTCCAGACTAAGCACGCTGTAAGAGCCACAGTTTGGGATGGCAAGGAAAAGGACACTGAGGCACTGGCATCAGTGGGAAAGGTCTTGCCATTAGACTTCGGGAGGGGGAAGAAAATAGATGAGACATTTTACAGGGTGGAACTTCCCTCTGATCCATCTCCCCAAATACAGCCATGCACAGGAAAGTCAGAGAGTTTACAGCTAGAAGAGTGAAAAAAAAAAAAAAAAAAGTGCTTTAAAAGGAGGACACGATCCACGATCACCAGGATTCTGCATGTGAGTCTCGCTCACTCACCTTGTGTGCACGTAAATCAGCCGCAACTCCTCTGAAGTCGGAGGAATTACACCCCCTGTAAATCTGGCAGGATGGCCACTCTCATGATTTTACTGTAAGCCTCACACTGTATTGTGAGGCTCTTCCCCTCTCCAAGTCCTGCTTGCTGGAGTCATGTGTGTCCCGGAAAACTTCATCCAACTCTTTTAAAAGGACACACACATGTGCTCACAGATCAGAGGTTTCTTCAGTATCCTCCACTAAGATCTCAAACCAGAAGTCAAATGCAAAAAAAACCCAGTATTTTTACAAATCTTGTGTGCGCAGCTCCACTGGGTGTGCAAGAACAACACCCATGAGCAACAGCAGAGCTCTTGCAGCACTGCTGGCGTTGGGGGCAAGCCTCTATGTCCGGATCATGGTTACTCAGTGGATCTGCGGTGAGCAGAGGAAAGCGAAACACTGCAGATAGCAAGGGTTTCTTTTCAACTGGGTCCTTATGATCCAGTCTAAAAGGAGCCAAATGCTACCACACACTCTCAGGCCCTCCTCCCCTATGCCAAACTGCATCACTAACCATAGCCAGAGACCAGCACTGCTGATAAATGAGATGCTGGCAAGCTCAAAAGCAGTAGGTCCAGTGCATTGCCCTCTGGTGGCCTTGCACATCGTCAGAAAGATCGACACCCATCACCTACACATGTAGCAGCTCTGTATCCCTCTCCCTGTATCTGTTTGTATGGAAATCCAGAAGATTCCTGCCCAGCGCATAGGGCAGCAGGCTGACCGGATCAATAGAGCTGGGATGTCTGATGCAATTCAGCAGAGCCAGAGCACCTCTTCTGTCTCTCGAGCAAGCTTTTAGGCAGCAAAATTCCCCTTTATTTTGACTGAGACTAGTTTCAATTCTTCTGCATGTGCTGAGATCAGCTATGTCTGTGTATCTTAATTGCTTTGCAGTCACTCTAACCTGAGCCTGAACGGGGCCTGCTGATGTGTACCTCAAATAAAACCACAGGAATGTCCCTATTTATTCCAGTGGCAGCGCCTGGGAAGAAAGCGATCTCAAGGTCTCACCGTGAACAGGCTAGTGAAATTTAATAACAGCAATGGCAGTCAGATTTATGTAACTTTTATGAAATCAATAATACTGGACTCTCCAGAACGACTTGAAGAGAGAGACCCCATACAATTGTAATTAAGCCCAGATGGCAGTGCTTTCTACGCTTGCGAATACTGCTGCAAAGATGCATTCATTTTAACGTGAACAGCAGTTGCCTTGAACTTGCTGCCACTGATGCAAAAATACCATTGTCACTAATCAAGGCTGCTTGTGATGTTACCGGCATTGACTGTCTTTTAACGGGGCAGTGTTTCAGTCTGAGTTCTCTGAAGGAGACAGGTAGGAGGCAAGATAGCATTCGTAGCACAAAAGCCTATAAAGCACCACCTGTAATGTAGAGACTGTGCAGGAGACCTTCCCTCACTGCAGCTTCTTGCCTTTCCCTTCTTTGTGTCCCACACCCCAGCCCTCCCATGCCCTCTACCATGTGCCCCAACAGGTAACATGAAAAGAGAGAAGTTTGGGGTTGACACCTATCCGAGGTGAAGAGCAGGTCATAAAGCCCAGTCGCTAGACAAAACACACTCGTAGATGGTTGAGGAAGGGCTGGAGAGAAAAGGGTGGTCGTCTATTTTTTTTTTCCATTCTTCCTTAACGGAATATTTTGTTTTTTTCTATTTGCTAAAAGGCACACGGAGGTAGACAGGAGGATGTCATAAAGCTGTCATCAGGCTGTTTCCCCACTTATTTTTTGAAATTTGAAATGACATTGAAAGTTTAAAATTTGAAGAAAAGAATTCTTCGCAGAGCTATCTGTACACCTCTGTCACAATCTTAAAAGGAGGGAGATATTTTTAACAGCCTTAGGGGAAAAAAACATGTTAGGAAAGTTCAAAAAAAGCTTGAGTGCTGTTACAACCCAAAAACACTTCTAATCATTGAAGACACTGCCTTTTTAACCTTCTTTGCTGACTTTAACACTCTGCCTGACTTTTAACACCTTACTCCACAAATACGGGGTGTCTGCCTCTATAAGGAGACCCAGGGATGTAACCTCACATGCAACATGTCTAATGATGGAAATCTTCACACCCGTGTAGAATTGGCCTCTAAAAGCTCTATAAGCACTCAATTATCTAATGCAATGGTCTTCAGTGCATTCAACAATGCTGTTGTTGAAGGGAAACACAAAAAGGTAAGAAAAAAACATCTACTATCTCTAGACCTACATTTTCAATAAGGCAATCTATAATATGCCCAGACAATATTCAGAGGCCCAAAATACGTTTAGGGTTAAAAACAATGGTAAGGTAAGCATATAGGCCTGTATGCTAGAGCTGGTAGAAATCATTTACCAAATTAGAAGTGAGTTGTGGAAATTTATGTTAAAGATGATCACTTTTTTTGGACTTCCAGGGTTGGTCTTCATTTTATTTTTAAATTCATCTGTGACCTCTCTTTCCTCTGGAGCCCTGTCATCTGTTCATTGAATCTTGCCTCTAAATCTCTCCTCACTGTCAAACCTATCATTTTCTACTAGTAGAAAAACTACTGAAAGTGTTTCTCAGTGAGAAATTATGGTTTTGCTTTAATTGTTTTTATGAAAACTAGTAACTCTAAACTAAAGCCTGAAACATTCGGAACACGAATGCCAGCGAATTAAACTAATTTTGCATGTCTGAGTTCCTTTCAACGTCCCCACAAAAACAAATGCTTTCACTTGGAGGATGGTGGCAGCGGTAGGTATTTTATTCATTGTCAGTAGCTCTATGTTTTTTTTTTTTCCTGTTTGCTACCACACTTGTTCACTTAGTCCTTGTACGTTTATAAACCTGGTCTTTTTGTTAAGGTGGCTGTGGTGAGGGAACAAAAAACCCTGTATTTATATTCCAACTTTCATCAATCATCCTATTATGTTCTGCTAGTCCATTAGCAGGTTTGTCTCCTGCAAGCCTGCCTGGATGTCCCACTTCTCTGTATAGCTTGTGTGATAGATCCATCTCACGTTCTAAATTTGTCTTGTCTGTTTGGATGATAAGCTTGTAGAGGAAGAGACCATCTGCTCTCCACATTTGTGTGGTGTCGAGTTCAGTGATGATGTCTTGTTAGGTGACCACTACAAATGGCTCTAATCATTATAATTAATAATAGAAAATAATGATTTGGATTGAGTATCAAGGCTTCATTCATCTGTTAGGATATTTTTTCTTCAAAATATTAAAGAACATTTTTAATAATTATTATTTTATTTGAAAGATATATATGTTATACATAATCAAAATTTGAAAGAAACATATAAATTAAGGGGGAAGAGAATTAAAAAAAACATTCCTTAAAATGAGACATTCAACTCAATTGTTCTTTTTCCAGTTTCTTCTCCTAGCATTTATAGGTTTCTCTCATAGTTTTACTGGATGTTGGTTTATGTATGTCATCAGGTGGGCAAATTTGAAAATGCTGCCCAAAGTCAACATGGATTAGGAGCATGCAAAATAGGGAAACTGGAGCCCAGAATGCATTTTAAGCGGAACTGCAGCTGAAACAAAAACACAGTCATCTTCCTTCTTCTCTGAGAGCTCAGCAGAGCCAAAGTACTTGGCTTTAAAGATCTTTTCCAACAAGACTGTAACAGAACTCAGATCCCAGAAGATGAAGGATTTTTTGTTAACTCTTCCAAGCAAAATTCTAGGTTAATAGCACCGTCTTCACTCTTTTTTCATCACACACCTGTTTAAAAGGTACAAACTTATTCCAATATGCCAACCTGACAGGGCTTAGATGGGGGAAGATCAATATTTTATGGCCTCACTAAGCAATTGCCTTTATGGCTTCAGCTGCTTTTAGGACTTGCTCCGCCTCATGCGTACCAGACAGCGAAGCAATAAGTGTTGACTTGAGTAACTGCTTCTGTGTTTGAAGCAATGATTTCTGGGGACTCCTTTTGCACGTCTCCACACTCACCCTATTGCCTTTCTATCTTTCATCAGACAGGCCCAGTTCACAGGTCCGTAGAGTAGCCCAAGAAATAGAAGGGCACACTTTTTGCACGTGGACACGCACCCATTTGCGCTGATGCCGTGACAGTCACATCACAGTCCCTGAAGGGGCATGGGTGAAGCCAGACTGCTCAATCGCAGCACATGCTGTATACCTGCAGATGCCTCTGGGCAACTATTTGCCTCCAGGAAGTCAGGCCCAGCTGAGGGACTCCTGAAGTGTGTTGGCTCTCCCAGGGCCAGAGGGACCAGCCTGTTGTTGTTTCCTGCTAGGGACACCAGAGATGTCAGTGCCCACAGCATTGTAAGTGGGGAACAGGCAGGAGAAATGGGGCAGTAATAGGTGAGTGTGAACTTGAACTTCTTCAGAGCGCCAAGCCATACCACATGACGGTCAGCACTAGTATTTCTATTATTGCTTCATTTCTTATCTGTCCCTGTTTATTAACACATTTTTCTGGCCCTGGTACTCCCATAACTGAAGGCTAGTTGCTTCCCTCCCTGCTCAACACTGTGTTTAATTACATGCTTAGCCTCAACAGGCTTTCATCCCATTAAAGTCAGAGGGCACGAAACACTGGCTTAAACACCCTCTGGAAGGTGAGCAGGGACCCAGACAATCCCAAGTACAAAACAAATACAAAGAAAGGTTTTGTCTACCAGTAAACAAAATAGAACGAGATTACATTTTATAAAAAACCTTTTGGCATGTCTGGGGCTCTTCACTATCACTGATGAAGAATAAACAATGCAATTATTAATTATTGAAGCTCACTAATAAGAATGATGATTATCATCATCATCTGGCCTCGCCATTCCTGCCACCTCTCTAATCAGTGTGTTCTTGCTGCTATTATACATAATTGCAATCCTCCAACTCAAGGTAGGCAGGGAAGCAACCTTTCAGTGTAAATACTTAGCATAACAAGAGTGAGAGCTTCCCGACTCGGAGCAGAGCTAAGCGAAGTCACGGGCTTCCATTCTTTTTAATTTACCATCTGTTCGGTATGACACAGCCTGTGTCTCTTTAGGGTTTAGTACCCATTTATTATCCAAAAGCCACCTCTGCCTGCTATTAAAATCACGTTGGAGTGATTTAGAGAGGGAATCCGTCCATTTGCCCAAGTGGAAAGATGTGTCATCAGCATAAACCTAAATGCGGCAGCCATCCTGGACGCCAGGAACTGTGTCACCAGAGCTCATGTAGCACATGCCTGTGGCCAGCTCCAGCCCCCCTTCTCCTGGCAGAGATAACTATCACAGTCTTGTCACTACACACATCTCTCTCCTCTTCTCTTGTGTTGCACACACACTTTTCCAGGTTGTCTTTCTCTATCTTTCTCACACAAGAGAGATGGCTGAGCCCCATCCCACCACTATCCTACCTTCTCTTTCCTTTTAACGCCAAGCTCTCTGGTCATAACCCTGTGTCTGTTGCACACATTTTTGGTCATGCCTCTTTGCTCTCTGCTCTACTTCCTCAAGGCAGCACTGCTATTACCCTCTTCTCTCCTCCTCTGCCCATTCCCTTTAATTAATCACTTTTTTACATATCTGTCAGAGTAAGCATTCTCCTTGCCCTTCAGTTCCCAAGATACACCTTGTTCCCATGTTCCTTTACTTGGCCTTACTCTATCTCCTCTTTCCACTCTTATCCAGTTCATTTAGCTCTGCTACCCATGCCATTACTTAATAAAGCACAGCCCAGATGAAGGTAATATTGCTAATCCTTCCTCAGGCCCCTGGGGCAACTCTGAAATCTCCTGTGGGTGCCACAACAAGCAACTCACTTTAAAAATGGATGACTGTTACACCAAGCAAGAGATTTTGCACCATCTCCACAAACTGAACCCAACAACGTCACCTCCACCTCCATAGCTGCCGCCCACTTCCAACTAACTAAGCAGCCCACAGATCTCCACCGGGACCTGGACCAAGCAGGAGTGGGTAGAAAACAAGTGGAGGAGACCACAGCACTAAGATGCAAGGCAGCCTGGCCCCGGAGAAGGGCAAGCCCATGGGGAGCACCGCAGGTCCCTGCAGAGCCGAGGTTGTGCAGAGCCCTGTGCGCAGCAGGGGCTGGCAGTGCCAGCAGAAGCACATGTGCCTGGCCAGCCATCTCTCTCTCAGAGAGAGGCCTTTTGGCTCACTAAATATTTAGGACCTCTGTCGGTTTGTTGAGACAACATCCATTTTCTTTGCTGGCTTGATACATGTACACTATGCTTTCCTGTGGAGGGTGGAAGATGAATACATGCATTGCTCCAACTTTAAACATTTTAGTGAAAACCTCAGCGTCACGGATGTGTGTCCTCGCTTGCTGATATTTTTTCTTAACTAATTTACCTGTTAGACTAAAGCAGGGTGAGCGAGGAAAGGAGAAACAAGACGAGAGAAAAAAATGAATATGTTCTCACCAGGAATTCAACATGAATTCCTCCCCTCTATTTTGAATCAATGTTTCAAAATCAAAAACTCAATTTTTGTTCCAGTCTTAAATGCCTTTCAGTACTCTTCCCCCACTCCCCCTTCCAACCATTAAGTTACAATATATGTTTGCTTTTCCTTTTTTAAGAGAACAATAGCCTGAAAATGAAATGACCTGTTAAGACTTTTTAATATTTCATTTTGAAATAGTGATTTGAAATGGATTTGTAATATCCTGGGAGGGAGGGAGAGAGGGAGGGAGAGAGGGAGAGAGAGAGGCAGGGAGGATGGAGAATGCCTGAATCCTGGAGGGCTGATGGAAGGATGCTGAAGTACCAGTGCTTCTGAATGAGCACATCTCTTGTCCCTGGCACCTTTTTAGCTTGGGCAGGCAGACAGGCATTTTCCCCATGGGGAAGCAAGGTGTAGGAGGCATCCTGGACACAGTGTCCTTCACAGTGGCTGTTCTCATCCAAAGAGAGTTCTCTGAGCTGCAAGAATGGAGAGAACAGGAAACAGTGTCATGATATTGATAAGGTATAACCCTGGAAGAAAAGCACAATGGGGGAAGCATATTCCTTTTACCTGTCCCATGAGTCCTGTGAGCAAAGAGATCGCTCCAGTCATCCCAGCCAACCCCACAAGATCTTCCTGAATGGAAATTGTCCTGTGTAGAGATCAAATCCATGGCTGCTGGAGAGAGAAATACCAAAATGTTCATGCATACAATTGAGGCCACAGCTGATCCCAGGCCAGGTCTATCACATTTATCCAGACAGAGCATGCCTCCTCCTGCGAGGAGACAAGACGCCAGGCTGTGCTTCCCTTTTGCCCCAGCAGAATAACTAGGCTGCAGGAATTTGGGGATTAAAAAGACTCATGGGCCACTTGAAAGAAGACTGGCCAGTGGCTTGTCACTCTAGACAATGAATGACAGATCCCTGCCTTGGCTCTGTTCTTGCAAATCTGACAGCATCTCTCACAGTGAGCCGGGGCACAGCAGCCCCGTGCAGCCACTGTACTATGAGAGAGCGGGTCAAAACAGCACGTGGTGGTAGCCAGGGGGCTGGCAGGGCTGGTTCGTGGCGCCTGGAACTGTGAGAGCCCTGTGGTACCATCGCTTGGTTCTGCAGCGAAGCAGTGGAGTTGCGTGCAAGGAGGAAACTTGTGCAGAGCCAAGCTTAGCTCTAGTCAGCACCATCAGTCTTGTACTTTCATGAGCACTAAAATAGACTGAAACTCACTCAAAATATGTATTTTAAAAAATGGGAAAGGAAAAGAAAATGTCCGGTTCCTGTAAGATGATCAATAACAGCCAGAGCTGGAGATGACTTTTTCAGCCACAGAGAAACAACTGTTATTGTTGAATTGCTTGGGAACTTTGCCAGTGGACAAAGATAAACTAATAATGTCAAGGAGAGGAGGGGTGAGATTGCTGAAACCTTAGCTACGGTAAGAAGGTTGATGGAAACACTTTCAAGGGGCATGTGGCAGGCCTTGCAGAAAGCAGTCAACTCAAAGCAGGCACCAGGGAAAGCCGGAGTGGGAGAGCAGACACCTGTGGCACCTCCAAGCACGAACGGCACGGGGTGGTGCATGGCCGGGTCTTGCTGAGGTGGCACCACTGCAGCTGCTCGGTGGCCAAGAAGAGGGTGTCTCCTTTCCCCAGCCTCTTCATGCAACATTTCAGTGCCACACGCTCCGGCAACCTTGCTTCTTGTGCCAAGAAACTGTGAAGCCTGGGAGGGCAGGAGGAGTGTGGGGAGTGCAGGGCAACTGCATGCATCTCCCAAAAGGTGAAACCCCAGTATACCTGTCCACCCCACCAAAGGGATTTTTATCTGTCTGCCAGAAAGTATGGCCTTTAAAGCATGGGCTCCTAATGGGCATTTTACAGTTGTTGCTGTTTTGCTGACTAATAGTTTTTACTATGAAGCACTTCAGGAAAAACTTGAGCAGTCACAGGGCCATAGTTCCTTGAGTTTTTGCCATTTCGTCCTAGACAAATAGTAAATCTCATTCTCTAAAAGAAAGTCCTTTGTATTTCGCAAAGCATGGCACTGAGGGCTCTTTCTCACAAGACTGTTATTCTTGTAACACTGACCATGTAACTTGGAGCCACATGACTCCAAGGTATGAATTGGGGCCACAGTGTCCACTGACTGAAACAGAAAGAATTTGGACAGCCTCCAATTTGTGCCTGTGAGAGATGGGCTGTTCTGTCTAATTCTGACCTTTTCAAAGTTTCCAAATACTCACTTCCATTACCAAAAGAAAAAGAAATCACTGCACATTTCTTGTGTATTTGCTCAAAAATTCCCAGAATTCAAGGGATGAGAAGTAAAACAAAACTAAGCTGTCATCTAACTACAAACTGATGTTTCCTAGCTGCTCATGCTCCAGTGACCAGCAGTGGGTTTAATTATCCATGCCTCAACCTCATATACTTTTAACCTCACAGGCTGCCTGACAAAGGAAGCTCATATTTTTATCCTGTGTTGTAGAAGGGGAAACTGGGGCACAGAAGAAGGTGAAGTGACTTGCATGAGGTTGTTCAGGAGATGAGTGAGAGACCTGGAACTAAAAAGAAAGGTGACCTTTCAAGAACCCAAGATCTTTGGGTCTGCGAATACCAGCTTCTTCTGCCTATTGCTAGCTTTTTGAATGCAGAGAGGTCTATTGCAGGGGTTAGGGCCATCTGGCCTACATGGATTTGGGTCTTGTGGAAGCCACAGTGTTGTGATTTGCAGCAAGAAGAGCTCGGATCGCACAGAGACGGGCAGTGACCCAGATTACCAGATTTTTGGTGGGCATCTGAGCACATCAACTCTACAACCTTCCCATCAAAAATGGATGGTCTGATTTGCTGATTATGGTTTGTAAGGAAAAGCCTTTCCATAACCTGCCCCTCTCCTTAGCCCATCTGCTGACGGGTGACACCAGAGTGGCACTTGTACAAGGACTCCTCAGCCCTGGTCCCCCAGCTCAGTATGTCCAAACCGAGGAATAGTCACTAGGGGCCCCGTCCCCATCAATTGCTCAATGCTGGCTCTGCTTGGGCTGCCAGGGAGGCGAGAGCCCACATTTCCAGAGCAGCTGGAGCCCCAGGTTCCCCTCCCTTTCCGTGTTTGTCTTGCTCTTTAAATGGCTTTGTTTTGCTTAAGCATCCCTTTTAAAGCAATGTTTAGCTTCCAGTTGGAATGAGCTCCAGGAAGCATGGCCGGGGCCCTGCCTGGAACAAGGGCCTGTAATTTACGGTGAGTTATGTTTCAATTACCTCGGTGTTATAGCGTCTTGGTGAGGGCAGGCATTATGTCATGTCAGGAATACGGGCGAGGGAGAAAATACAGACGCTCCCATTACAGCTCGTGATGGAGCAGTTTTAATAATACTGCAGGAAAAAAAAAAAAAAAAAAAAAAAAAAGAAAGAGAAGGGGAGCGCAAATGACTTTCCAGCCGTGCCATTACAGCACATTAGTAACACAGCAGAACCTGGAAGAGAGACAGGGGGAGAAGAAAGTGGGGAAAAGTGCGGCTGAGTGACACAGGAGAGGAAACAGAAGGGGTAGAGGGAAGGAAAATTAGTGCATGGAATATGGAGGGAGGAAGGCAAAGAGGGAGAGAGCGGAAGGATGGGAGAGTGGGATGCCTGAGGATTGCCAGAAGGATGCCAAGGACAGAGAAAGCCAAAGGGGCTGTGCAAGAGATGAGAGAGGTGGTGAGAGAGGATGACTGTGGTCTCCTGTGAGTTTCAACGGGGCCCCAAGCAGGCCTGGCCCCAAGCAGAAACCCTCATCCTGCTGCGATGTCCCCCACGTCAACGCAGCCTGCGCAAGGGCAGTCCCAGGAAGGGGAAAGAGAAGCAATCGCTCCTGGGCTTTGGTGAACAACATTATACCTTGTTGCTGGCACAAAGCACTCGACTTTCCAATAACAACAATCCTTTTTTTTTTTTTTTTAAATCAGATTTCCTTCGTCATTGTGGCTTGCTTTCATTTCATTTGAGCGGGGTAAGCCGCTCCCTTCCTGCCTACTGCCTCGCTCGCCCGCCCGCCCTGGCGCTCAGTCACTGCGGCCCATGTGCTCCCCAGCTCCCACTCCTTTATTTTCTTGACACAAATGGCAGTCATTGCTCAAAGAATGCGCTGGGCGAGCCTGCTTTGTAATTCAAACCTTTTATTCAGGTTACCATTATGTACTAAAGAAGAAAATATGTTTTGGCTAAACGGCCTCCTTATGGATAGTTGGAGGGAGGGCTGGGTGCAGGTGGACCTGCCTCCCTGCCTGCTTCATCCATTGCCTGCAAGGCATTTCAGCTCATCTTCGCAACCCTCTGTCTTTCTACTGCAGGGAGGAAAAAACTTCACTTCAGAGATAATTTATGCCTTTCAAAAATGAGTGGTAAAAGCCAAGAACTTCAAGCATACCAAGCAGTCAACTGGAAGTCAAGATTTGGAGATGCAAAGGGGCTAATTTCCTCCCATTTAAGTCTGTTTTACAGCTTCCTGGGAACTCCTCTGGTAAGAGTGAATGAAGCAGGAGTAAGCGAAATTTTGCCTAGGCCAGGGCAATCTGCACTAATGTAGCTACTGAAGATTAGCACTCCATTCGTGTCGGCTTATTGCACCAGCGCAATGCAATAGAGCTACCCCTTATCTAACACAGGCATTTATCATCATTCTAAGTGGCTTCATGTTGCTACACCAGTACAAATAAAATCTGTCCCCCAATTTCTCAAAATTAGGGTTTCCCGCATGCTGTGTTGGAACAGAGCAGGAATAGTATTCCTGTGTTTCGAGTTGTGCACCTTCAGACTTTTTAGTGCCACAGATGAACGGTCCCTGCTGATCCAGTTATGCAAATGTGATCTGTACCAGGCACTGGTGCACACAGTAAGGAGTGAGTGCCTGCCTTAGGCCTGTTATGGAAAAATAGGACACTATCTCATTTGGCTGAAAGTCGAAGAAACATGCACAGAGAATCCCCGTCCTAATGAGAAGCCTGCAGGTACAGTCCCCCATCAGCAGACTCTCAACATCGGGGACAGTTCTGTGTGCCTGGCATTTTGGACTCAGCTACAAGGAACCCGAAGACGGCTTTAGCCTACTGTCAAACCATGCATCAGGCATGCCTCAGATGCAGGGGAATGCTGCCAGTAATTCAAAGTGGAGGCTCTCCTAAAACATGATCCGGACACTGCATTATTGCATTTTATGGAGGGACATATACAGCAACAAAAATGATTAAGGTGGCCTGAATTACATATCAGGTTCACTTTCTCTGCTTGTGTCCTAGTAGAGTGGATGATTTTCTGGTCAAACTAACTTATCTCTGCATGGCCTTTACAGAAAAGGTTTCTATTTTATCCCTAGACATTTTCCTGGGCCTCCTTCTGAAGGAGACCAAGGCCTGCCTTATATCATCTGACACGCAGTCAGGTGTTTGCTGTGCAAGTACTCACAGTCTTTTTGCCTCAGGAAATGTTTCTGAGGACCCTACATAGTGGATATATCAAATCTGCTTTATAAACAGGACATAGGTCTCTTTCCAAGCAGGGTTTTTATTTTATCTTATTTTATTTATGTATTTATTTTGTCATCCTGGGAATGCATCTGCACATACAAGTAGGATTCAGTTGCATGCAGAAACGTACAACTTCATCTGAGGATTCATACTCCAGTCTCTCATTAGTCATGTGGTATTTTTTTAGCACGGGCTCTTGGGGCCTCTGATAATATTTCCCCTCATTTCCTCCTTCCTCCATCCATTCTTGAGCTCACAGATGCTAAACACAGGTGATGCAGATCTGATGGTCCTGCAGTTCCAGCTTCTCCTCCTTGTTTCCAGATGTTAAATCACATTTAAAGATGTTAACCATACACAAAATACTCTCAGCATATGACTTCCCTGTGTAAGCAATTGCTGGAGCTGTCACAGGGGTATTATTAAATTGCCACAGAGAAGAAACACATCCCCTCTGATTCTGAATGGAGGGGAGGCATCTGCAAGGCAGCTTCTCAAACAAGAGGTGGCCCACGCTTAGAAGATGTTGTGGGCCTCCAACTGGGAAAATCATTTTTGTTTTAGGGAGCACAGGCTGAGCAATTCACCCTTATTGTTTCTCGCCATTGTGGTTAGTCATTAAAGTCACATCGCAGCCCAGTCCTTGTCAACAGATTTCTTTTCTTGTACACCGCATGGTGACTAGCATGTTCTCCTGTTTAAATTACTATAGGAGGTTTTTTTTAACTAAAATATAAAGCAGCTTGGGGATAAGGAACTATGCCTTTGGGATAATCACGAGTAAACACACAGCTAGCAGCATGCTTGCACAAAACTGACACTCTGAGAAACCACGTTCTGTGGAAACACACCAGAGAACTGATGTGAGAACATCACAGAGAACATCACAGGGGCTGAAAACAGACCATGGGTGTGATGGAAGGGCCGTATGTCACATACACAGCAGAAGAGTTAGGAGTTCCAGTTTCCTCTTGCTGTCAGCAGGAATATCCCCTCAGAACTACAACCAGGCCCTGACTTGGCAGCCTGTGGTACCACTTGAGACTGAAGGATCAAGAGCTTGCACAATAAATTGGGTCAGACAGAACATTAGGGGAGTTCGTGCTGTGCTTTTCCTCATCCCTGCTACCATATTAAAGTTGCAGTGAACAACCAGGAACACATGGTGCCTGGTATAACACCCAGGCTTCTGGCTTAATTTTGAAAATTCGTGAATGGAGGAGTGACTCAAAACTGCTTACTTCCACAGGTGTGGAACAGCAGATTCTAAAAGTCCTCCAGTAGCGTAGTTCTGCCCCATATCTTTGGTTTTTAAAATAGGGCATATTATGATCCAGTTGCAAGCCAGAGTCCACTAGGGAGTGGGAGTGTGGTGCTTAATACAGTATCATAGAAATGGAAAGTCTCTGTAATGGTACAGGGGGGACTTGGGCTTGAAAGCATTTAACAGGATGCTTGGTAAATAAACTGTAGTAATTGAGCTACCAAAGGCATTTAGCTTGAACAGTTTGTATATGTATAGCAAAATCAAATAAGCATTGGGAAGAACTATTCTTCAAAGGGATCATTTGAAATACTTTCATTGCCTTACTACACAAAGAGTACTTATTTGTTTCAGCATGCACACTTCATTGTACCATGTAACTGCAGTGACTTCTGGTTTGTGAGCACAGAGGATTTAAACCACAACGAATTCATGTCAAACTCTGTACCTGCAGTTATTCCTAGTCCATCAGGGAATATAGCCCTTCAGCTCTAGAACTTCAAACTGAAAACTCAGCTGATCAAGGCATCCTCTGGGATTAATCCTCCCTCTGTTTTCTCAGCTCAAACTCTCTCCTTTCCTCAAGGATTGCTTTACCTCTGGAAAAGAAAGTGGGCAGCTGAAAGGGAGGGGAGACAAGAAACAAGCATGAGCAATCTGCTAAAGAAAGCTTCACTTTGGCCAGCTGGATGTCAGAGCTAGCAGTCCAGCAAGAGCAAAAGAGAGGAAAGATGGAAAGCTAAGAATAATACAAGCTTTAAGAAAGTGACCTCTATAACCACCAAGATTCTAGTGCTGAATATAAGAGGTTGTTAAAGGTCTTAATAACAGCTGGGTCAAAAAACACCCACTGGAAATATTTATGTTATCCTTGAACAGAAACCTAAGGATTTTCATTAAACAGAATCTAAGAAGGAAATGGAAGTTAAAGACTTGGAGCCCGCATGCTCCTACAAGGCCATATGGAGGCTGAGCTTTGGCACTATGTAATTACGTTCTCCTCGAGGGAGAGGGTCTTACCTTTCAGGAGCTCCAGGTCCTAAAAGCTGCACTTCCCTCTGTGGAATCATTTAAAATTCTAACTCTCCAAAACTGAAGGAAAATGTTCTATGTTCTGTGTTTTAAGGAGAAGCTGGAAATCCAGCTTGAATTTTTTAAAGAAGTTTTTTATTTTTGTAGAAAATCTTTCCCAAATTCGGGATCAGCTTTGTGTGATGATCTGTGGTGAACAGGAACTAATGAGACATGAGTTTTATTTAACTTCTTTGGACTCTCTTGACATTCAGAAGAATTTCAATTCATGAATTTTCATCTGAACAAGAGAAAATAAGATTGACAGTTGGACGTGGGGGAAAATCCAAAGCATAATCAAGTTTCAGCTACAAAAAGAACTTCTGAGACCAAAATTGCAGGCTTTTGAAAAGTGAGCAGAAAACAGGTTACAGAAGAGGATAAAAACAAAGAAGAGGAGAGAGACAAAAGAAAGAAAAGACTTGGCAAAGTGGGAAGAAAGGAGCCAAAATGAAGCAGTGATGAGGACTAGTTTGAGAGAGCTGGCTAAAGGAAGAGAACCAGTTGCAACCTGGTCTGAGAGAAAGGAAGGCAAGAGACAGAGGAATATATATAGACAGCCAAAGATGTGGCTTTACTGGACCTTCAAGTGATGTAGGAAGTTGTTCCTTATCAGCTTGGAAAGGCACATCTTCAGATCTATACAGCCCCAAAATGTTTCACAGAGGAGAGTAGCTGATGACTAAAGAGCAGCACGTTTAGCTGAAATGGGGAGAGCTGTATCTAAGGCCAAGATACTTCATTAAGCAATCAAATAAGGAAGGACCTTCACTTTAACTTTGGCATACTGGATCATTTGGGTACAGGTACATGCGGTAAACCAACATGTGTTGGGAAAAAAAAGGAACATAAGGTTCTTGTGTCTGACTTTCCCACTCCCTGAGCTAGCCAGGCATGCAGCTGGTAGCTGGGGTATGGCTGTTCTTTCTCTCCTCTGCTAAGTGAGGCTGAGTGAATATTCTCAGCTCTGCCATCCCAACCCACCACCCACTTTCCAAGAAAGTCAACGCTACGGAGATTTGCTTGTAATGTTTAATTCTTACTGGAAAGGTTACATTACTGGGTTTAAGGAAAACAAAGAATGCTAAACAACTTAAATGGCCAACATTTGACAAATAGCAAGTGATCAAAGCATTCAGTTTACATATAAATGAGGCCAGGGATTGGCTATTATTTCTTGTTTGTACACTACCTAGAAAGCAGGCAGAGGGGGTGCGTTCTAGGTCAGTCCCTAGGCACTGTCATAATAAACATGATTAATAGGCTCTAATTTACCTGAACAAATAATTCAATGAGCAAATATAGAAAACAAAACAAAACAAACAAAAAATTAAATGTGGGCATCCGTGATCAGATCTAGAGCAGAATAAAGCAAATTCACTAAATAAATTGATATCAAGTAGTCCTAGTAATTGCATTAGTAATTACATTCCCTTTCCTACAGTGGCTCCTGGATTACTTGCAGAGCCTGAAAGCATGCCGAGCATTATAGAGACTATCTCCAGTCTACGCCTACTAGACTGGATTTGCTGCCTACACCCAATTCACTGAGTGTCTGGATTTGTATTCATGTTTTTAGGGGGCCTTTCTCACCTCACAAGGGGATGAAGTTTAAAATAGCCCTGGATCTCCCATAATATTTCCGATTAAATAACAGGATCAGACTAGGGATTATATTCTTCCAGCCACACAAACGAGTTAGCAGGGCATTAAAACAACAGCTCATGGAGAAACACATTCAGAGGTTATAGATAATTCCTCAGCACTGAACCCACCCTTCTTGCTATTTGTTGTCCCTGTGTCTTTTCTTGTCCTGGGTTTCGAGCTTGAGTCCCTGCTCAGAAATGTCCCTGGAAGTCTGTGCTGTCTCTAAACAGCTCTGAGAGAGGCTAGCGTCTCTCTTTCACAGACCAGCGCCCTGTTGTTGTTAACTCCAGCTGAGCTCTCACTGAAGAAACGCTGAACACAGCTTTCCTGGGCCATGCATCCTCCCTCCTCCCTGCGTCTGCCGGGCTGCAGTGCCGAGTGTGGTGGGTAAGTGGAGGTACTCCGACAAGGTAAGATAAATGGAGAAACACGTGCTGCAAGAGATGTTTATTGAGTGAGATGCTAAATGAATAACCTAATCAATGCTGTAATATTTAATTCAATACAAACTTCAGATTGAGAGTGTTCCCCATTTATATTGCGCTGTCACAGAAATTGTCGTTCGTTAGAGCAGGACACTATCATTAAGGAGAAGAGTTTTTCAGCAGGGAAGGGCTGGCTACAGGCTTGGCAGTGGATACAGCCTTTGCTAGATGGTGAGCGGCTGAAAGTTCGTTACCTTCCTTCTCTGACAGGGGCTTCATGGAAGGCTGGAGACATTGTGCCGCTCTCTTCTGACATGCTCCCACTCTTTTTAATGCCTTGTGCTGGTATAACATTTTCTGCATGTGGTGGGGAGCTCTTTGCAGCTGTGCCTCTGCTCTGGGTTACTTGGGCATGCCAACCATTGAACTGTCCTATATTTTCCCTTTCCTGGGCTCTCAAGCCTCTTCTGGGATGC
This sequence comes from Nothocercus julius, assembly GCA_013398735.1. Taxonomy (NCBI): domain Eukaryota; kingdom Metazoa; phylum Chordata; class Aves; order Tinamiformes; family Tinamidae; genus Nothocercus; species Nothocercus julius. The sequence goes on along the minus strand of VZSV01000025.1, from coordinate 432,741 downwards.
TGCCACTGCTCATGTTCTTAGCAGAGAGCTGCAGTCATGGGTAGGGAAGGAAGTGAGAAGCTGTGACATTGCCCTGGGAACGCAAGCAGGATCAGCTCTGATGCAAAAGAAGCAAGAGGAGGGAGAACTCTCCTGGGTGAAATCCTGGATTGTAGGCCTGTCCTCATCATGTGCCTTCTCTGTGTCAATGCACGCATGCCTTCAGCACTGCAAGACAACTGCAGCAAGGTCAGCTACAGGGTGCCAGCCTGCCCACCTTGAGCTCGGACTAGTCTGCAGGCAGCCCATCCTGCTGGAACGCTGTCCTGCCTCAGTGCTGGCAGTGATATGCTCACCCTCTTTGGGATGTCAAGACAGGGTGCTGCCAGCTGGCTGGACATCCCTTGCTCGTGGCAAGTGGCAAGTTGCCCCTGAATCATCCAAACCATCCTTATTCACTGCACCTGACACCCTGTCGCCCACATTTACAGCTGCCACCCTTGTAGACCTCAGACCATCTGGTTCAGCTCTGACTCACCTTGTGCTTGATGGGATACCGAGTGGTACCCACAACTGCTCCCCTTCCCCATACTGCCTCTGCCTATTTTTATTCTGCTTTGGCATTTCCTAATGGCCAGTTTATGACAGGATCTGGAACAATATTTGAAGCATGGCTTGTTGTCACTAGGGCCCCATTCTTTGAACTGATCTATTCTTTTTTGTTCCTAGGGATTCACATGAAAGCAGCCTCAGGTAGCTCAGCATTGATTTCCACATGGATGTCTGAGGAACACATTCATTCCAGCAGGTTGAATACCTTCAGCGGGTGTTCTTCAAAGCCAACTTCACTCTCAAAGTGATCTATTCATTCCCTCCTCAAAGTCCTTCATTTTTTTTTTCTTCTGCTTCTCTCTCTGCTCTCTCTAGCAAGTCCTTAATTATCCCCCTAAGTGTTACTCAGGTGAAGCAACTGAAAGCTGTCCTCCGATTACCCGCAGAGGACTAATGAAATAAGAACAGATTTAGGGAGTCTGGATGCACAAGTGTTTGCATACTCATTTAGCTCTCCCCTCACAAAGCAAGCCGAGTTCTGCTGGCCCCCAGTGAACTTCTTCACTGCTTTGGGGCAGCTGACATGGGCACAGAGCATATTTTTGTCAAGCCTCAAGTGCTCTGAAGGTTTTTAATTCAAGGTAATTTACGAGGAACTGTTTTGAAAGGCGAGCACAAAACCTCCATATTAATTGGGGGTGATCTAGAAGGCAAAGCATCTGTCATTGCAGAGATAACAATGCATGAATACAAACAGAAGCAACCCCCTGCTCCCCTCTTCTATCTAATCGAGGCATCCATTCATCCATCCTAATTCTGCCTCCTCTTTTCACTTCTCTCATTTTTGACTGCAAGAATCATGTTTCATCCACATTTCAAAGGCTGGTGAGTAACCAGAACTTTGTCGGCATCTTCATTTTGAACTGAAAAAACAAACAGCACCCCCTCCACCCCCCTCCCATCTCCCAGTCTGTTCCTGCCAGAAACATAGCAACCAGCACGCACAGCTTTCTGCAGGCAGCCTAGTTTGCATTTAATTAGTTCTGTGATATCCTAAACTTCTTTCAACCTCCACCCCCAGAACATCGCTGCAGAAATCCTCACTCCGGGAATGGCATGATGGAGCTGTCAAAAACCCAGCATCTGTGCCAGGAAGTGCTTAGAGCGCTTGGAATCCAGAATCGGGACACAACTTGCCTGGAATACACTCTGCTACTAGGAAATTGAAGCAATGTAAAGCTCTGTGGAAGAACAGAGAGGAAGTCTAAATCCCATTTTATTTGCTGGGATAAATGAAGCGGAGATATGAAGCTACCTGTTTGCAAAGCATCTGTGTGGCCTATCAGTAGCCGTTCTGGGACAAGGGCTTGCTCTTTCCTGCTGCAAAGAAACAGGGCTCCCAAGGGTGAGATCTTATGGGGCAAGCAATCCTAATGCTTAGTCCCTCTTTTTGCAGCCATACAACAGTGAGCCCGCTGTGAGTAGAGCCTCATATGTCTCATTGCAATGGGGCCTATATATTTATTGACTACTTTTAGGTACTCAGTCTAAGTGCACTGAATGGAACAGGCAGAGTAACTTGGCTCTAGAGAGAAGGGCCCTCTATGTAACAGTAAGGTAAGACCTTCTGGGACCTTCCAGCTTCATGCAACCCCTCTTCACTCCATGCACTCTTCCCCAGACTTCCTTCACTCCAAGGCTTCTGCTTAGACACTGCAGCAGAAGGAACTGAGAATGACGATACCCATCAGCATGTGGCTGAATCATGTTGGCTGCTCTTCCCTCCTATTTTACTGATGGAGTCCCGAATTTCAACCTGCAGATCAATCTCTCCCACTGACCGTCTTTCCAAACAATGGGGTTTTATGGGAACAGTGTTAGCCCCGTGATTGTCTGAGATGGCAGACTATTTCTGCTTCCCTTTTCTGTCCATTTACCCCCACTCCATAACTGATGAATGCCAGGAACAGGAAAACATCTAGAAGTTGCCTGTATTTCTGCTAGCCACAGCAAACCTGAGAGTTGGAAAGCAGGCAGAGCTAAAGCAGGCATCGATATTTTTAATCACTCCATCAACTCACTATCCCCTTTGATGCTTCAACGAGTCTTACAGTTGGCAAGAGCATTGCTGACAGCAGTACCAGCACAGAAAGAGGGATCCTTTTTTTGGTACACGACCAGCGCAGTGGAGCTTTTTGCTCTTATGATTCCCAGCCTCTCACGAGGGGAGGGCAACTGAATTTGCAGACAGGACTTTGGGAATTAAAGCACATGGAGCATTTGCCTTGTTCAACAGTTCCTCCCATCCACCTCCTGCCACTCTGCTGCTGTTAAACTCACTGCAGCTTCAGCTGCTTTCTCATCTCATTTGCTTTCTGATCTGACACCAGCCTGCCATGCAAGTGATCAAAGACAGAAACCAGAGTGCAGCCAGGCTGAGCAGCCCCAGAATTCAAACAAACATGCCAGTTTGCATTGCTGTATGTTAGATGACTTCACTTCTTTTTGTTGCTGCCTCTTTCAATCTCCTCCTCCACATATACACACCTCCTTGCTTTCTCTTCATCCTCTACATGTATTTCCTGTGCTGACAGGCTCTTACCTGTTTTCCCTGTTTTCCCTGTTGATCTTTCCCATTTTTCACCTTTCTCCCCTTGGCTTGAAAATCCCTCTTTGTTTTCATGATTGCTCTCATTCCTTCCTTCTCTCTCTTTTCTTTCTCTTTTCTCTTTTCTCTTTTCTTTCTTTTCTTTTTTCTTTTCCCTCTCCTCTCCTCTCCTCTCCTCTCCATTCTATTGGCTGCCTCTGCTTTTGCCTCTTTCTCACTCTTTCGGGAAGCTCTGTTGTTTCACAGTGTGAAGTCACACTTTGTGATGTGGATGTTGGACTCGGAATAGGTAGTGTTTCCTTCAAACCTTTGAGTGGGTTGTTCTTAGAATCAGTATTATCTTTATTCACATCTCCTGCATTAGTAAATGCCCTTCTACAACACAGTACTTAACGCATCAGAAGTTTTTCAGCTCTTGAAATCTAGTCCAGGAAAGATGAAATTCAGAGGTCCATTGAGAAAAGAGAAAGTGAAAAGGAAAACAGAAAGAAAAAGCAAAGATATTCTTGAGTGGTTTGGGGAGGGTGGACAGGTTGAGGAGGATGACAGTAAATACAAGCAGTTCATATAGAAAACCTGTTGTATAGCATAGTTGAGTTTCATTTTAAGGTAATCCTCACATAAATCATCTATCTCAGGCTCGACTAGTGATCCTTGGAATCTCTGTAGTGATTCTTTCCATCATTCACACAGGACTACCAATTAGTCCCAGTATTGGACTTCAGCCCAAATTTTAATATTTCAGCCTGGAACCACATTTGGAAGAAGGCCAGCTCAGATCTGTTTAGGTTAGGAAATAAATGTTGAATCTGACCCTTTCTCGCAAGCGCCAACTCTTTGATGGTAGACAAATCAGGTACATTAGAGCAAGGCATAAGAAGCACACGTGGGACAGATGAGATAATTCTGTCTCTGCATCCCTGCTCACTAGAGCTCAGTCCAAGCTTAAGGGTTTGAAAATGGTGCTCCAAGGCTCAAACTAATCTGCAAAGTTTGTATCTAGTTTGATCTGCACATCTCTAAGGTCTTCAAGCAGGCATGTTGGTTTACACCCACCTTAATTAAAGTATTCCTGGGTTCAGCTAACTGAAACCATAATGCGAGTGTTTCATACCATGCAATCTGATTTTTTTGGTTACAGAAAGTGAGTAATCAGTGATTACAGGACTTAATACATCAGGCCTTGCTCTTCCACTGGAACCAAAAAGTATTGTGAAATCATGACACTAATCATGAATACCTAATCATGAAATTAGGTCAATTTAGGCAGAATTTCTTGGGGGAAACTGGGAATAGGAAAAACACCTTTTTTTTTTCTTTTCCTTATAAGGGTACTTTTCATTAAAAAATTAGAAAATGCATTTTGTGACACTTTATGTAATACAAGAGGAAACTAATTTAAAAAAAAGTTCTTTTTTTCACCAAAATAAAAAACAGGGTGATACCAAGTCTTTGTCTCTCACACACACATACAAACGCACACAAAATTCATTTCCTAGAATATCCTCTAATAGAAAAATCTTTCAAAAGATATTCTAAAGATGGAATTTTAGTTCCAGCTTCATGTCAAGAACACATTTGAAAAATCCAAATCTGTGGTGCTTAGGGCTGTGGGCTTTTTTATTTTATTTTTTTATTTATTTATTTTTTTTCCCGATATGCTTCCTCGAAGGACAACAGCCAGTCCCAACACCAGAGACAGTGTTGGCAGTGTGTGCCTGTCTATGTGATGAAGCACTATCAACTTGGAAGTGTCTTCCACACTGCTAATGGTGCCTGGAGTACGCTGAAGTTTCACCGTGCATCTTGCCCTTACCTTGGTGAAATGAAATGGTTGCCTTCCACATGGACCGGTTAGAGAGGACCAGTTCCAGATAAAGTGCCTGTCTCAGGGTCATGGCAGTTCTAGAGCATCACATCCTCTTGCTTAAGATCCGTTAACCCACTCTCATTTACAAGATCTTTCTACGTTGGCAGCCAAGGCAGTTCATTTCTGTAACCAACAACCATTCCCTAGACACCTGCATATGCTCCCACATGAATATGATCTCAAATTTATCCTTATCACTTGGGTGAACCTCACATTGTGGGTGCTTCTTTTGAACCTCCTGATGTTTCCAAATCTACATGTCTCAGGTACTATGGGACTCTAAGCCCCCAAAAGAAAAGAATTCATAAGCTATAGTCCCTAAATCCCAAGTTCTCAGCTTAATAATACATTTTCAGCTGTGCAGTTCCAACATGCATAACTAGTGCTGAGAAAATAATTTGCAGCCAGTAATTTGCTGAAAGAATTTAGTCCCTTTCTCTGTTCGCAGATGGTCCCTGAGCAAAATCAAAATTTCCTCGAATATACTCATTATTTGAAAATACTCAACACATTTTTGGCAGAGGTTTTTTTCCCCCCCCCTCCAAAAAAGAAAAAAAAAAAGAAAAAAAGCTTGCAGACTGATCACAAAAGCATTGCTTGTATACTCCATAGTTAGTATTCCAATCATGAGCTGCTGGTTGGCTGTGATTAATCATAAGTTCATAGTATGTCTTCCATTCCCCAACTAGAGAGAAAGCAAACCCCCCATATTTCTTATAATCAGGTAGGTGTAGGCCTTAAAAAACCCTTAGGGTTGTGATTTCCCTTGGGAAGAAGGAACAGGTAAATTGGGCTAGGGAATTTGAATCCTTTTATTCTCTGTCTCTCTTGGGCTTCCTCAGGCCTCTCACAGTAGCTATCGCTCCAGCGTCATGTGGCCGTCATTCAGGCTCTTGCCATGGTGCACTGTGCTGGCTGCTGCAGCCCGCGCGAGGCCAAGAAAGCACACGTGGCAGACGGCAGGATTGCAGGATGCTCTCCTGTCAGCGCACGAGCTAATGGCCTTAGCACAAGGATGGAGACAGACAAAGGAGTCCTATTTAAACCTGTGAGGCCTGACAGGCCTGATTTTTTTAAAGCATCACTGCATCACTCCACAGAACAAATAAATAAGGCTTCAAACGACTGGCAGGCTGGGCCCATCATTTTAATGTCATTATCTCCTTGCACACCAAGGAACTACATGCAAGGCAGGAACTTAGCATTGCATTTCACTGCCTCAGTGCTAAGGCACAGAGAGAGGAAGCCTCTTTACTCGATGGCTTAATAAGCTAGACTGGACCCACCAACTGCTGTCCCGCCTCATGTCTTGCTCACCCACTCCCTCTAGCTTTTAGCTGTATGTAAGACCCATGCTCCTTTCTGCTTTATTCCCTTCACTGGGATGCTGGAATGCCCCCCCGCCCCGGTTAGGTTCAAGCTAATGTCCCGGAGCGGAAGGGATCGGGCCCCAGCCTAGTGCGAATCCTCTGAGTCATCCGCTCCCTCCCTCAGTCTGCTCCGCTTCTCTGCTAATGTGTGTTACTGATGCCAGCGCAGACAGAATTGTGCCGCTCTTTGCAGCTGCTTCAGGGAAGAATTGCATTTACATTACTAAATGCAGCTTTCCAGCGAAAACACAGAGTGAAGTCAGAAGACAGCCTTTGATAACGAAGAAAGAGACTTTAAAACAAATAACCCACATTCACCAACATGTATTCAAATACAGACAAGAGTAACAGTGGTAAAAAAACAAAAATCCTGACATTTCTGCTTCAAGCAGCTTTTATCACAGAGTGTGCGGCTTTTATTTTGGCTGTTACCTTTCCTTTTGATAGTCTCTTCTGAATCACTTATCAAACAGACATTTCTTCACTTCCTGCCCCAGTTCTCTGCAGCGTTGAGGGATCCTGTGCTTTGCAGGCGTATCCTGTGTTAGCTGATCCCTTGCAATGGCCAGCCCTAAAGGTGCAAAATGCTTTTCTGTTCTTGGACTGTCTCATGACTACAGCAGAGCTCTTGTAAGGGATCTTAATTTTTTTTAAATCAGGCAATACAGTGCAGAGATACTTGTCTTCCTGCAGCATGTATCAAACTGGGCATTTTATGATCACTTATACATGTTTTGTGGGGGTATTTTAAGAGTTTTTAAAAATGAATTACATTTAAACACATGCAATGTGTTCAAATTAATTTAGTATAAGGGAGATTCTGTTTGTTAATCACATATAGAAAAACATCTCTCAAAGGACCGATGAGATGTACAAAGAAAGACTGTCTAACTAATGGATGCGCATAACCCCTACACTTTTTGTACGCAGTGACTAGATGATAGAAACTGAGAAATTTCAGCAGAGGGAAACGAGCACCTGCAATTAGTCTCAAACAGGAAAGAAAGAATTTCATATTTGCAACAGCAGAAAACCAGGAAGAAACTAACCATCAAAGACGACATCAGTAACTTTCAGAGTTAGCCCTTTATTGAGGGAGGTGATGAGGCTCATACTCTTAAGAACTACTGGTTCTCATCAATATTATGGAAAACACTGATGCACAGATTTATTCTCAATTAACATTCTGATAGTTGTTTCAAGCTCTTTTGATGGCAGAAAGAGCCTTTAAAAAAGGAGCTGAAGCAAAGAACAATTCAGAGACAAGAGGTCAAGTCTGTAGTGACTTTCATGGCAATGGAAATGGAAAGAAAACCAAAAAACACTGTATGCTTTTATAAAAGGTAGCTTTTTCATTGCTTGAACATTTTCATTCTATTAAAAAGTTCAAAATAAGGACTAGCCTGAATCAAAAACCAGTGTCTGAAGCACTCCAGAGTCAGAATGTTTGAAATACAAGGAAAATCTCATTCCAAATTGAGCAGCTTATGGCACTCATGATGCTGTTCACCAAACACCTTCCCTCAAACATCAGTTCAGATCCAGATGCAAGTACCCTAACTTGTTAAAAACTCTCACTATTTAGGAAGTCAAAAGAGGACAAATTTTGCTGTGTGTGGGCTTAGAAATCTCTTGAATCAAGAATTAACAAAGGAAATGCAGCTTCATTAGACAGTCTTTCTCACCATTTAAGCTCAAGGTTTATTCCAGATAGTACATGATCTAAGGGGAGAAGAAGCCTAAGCTTTATTAAGGCCCATGTATAAATGATTTACTTTGCACTGCATTTAGTTAGCAGTTAAATAGTAATTCGGGCAAGAGTTCTAGCCGTCCTTAACATTTTAGTCTTACAGCATAATAATATACCCAGCATCATTAAAGAACAACATTCAGATGGGAACAAATTAACTCATCTCAATTCAGCCAGCTGCAAAGACCTCCTTTCTATTCCTGCCATTTCAGAAAAATGATCTCAGCCATTTCCAAACCATCTCTTATATACATGTGACGTTTGCATCAAGCCTGGAAGGCCATAAAATTCAGGCCTTCTCACACCAGTACGAGTCACTCTGCAAGACTCAGTGCTCCTCAGAGGGTGCCCTACTATTGGGGGAACCATCGCGTCCACTGCTGCCTGCCACAGAGGCTGCAAAGAGCACGAGGGAGTGGTGATCCCACAGAGCTTCTACCACAGCTTTAGAGCTCCCCTAAAGCTCTGCCTGGAGACCAACATGCAGCTAGTGACAGTCCCCAAGCTTGGCATCATGCACTTTTGAATAAGCAAGGTAAATAAGCAAGGTATTGCACTCTGCATTTTAGGCTCTAGAACAGTAGAGCCAGCAGTTTCCCTTTCTTCCACCTCCACTCATTGCTGTGGCTGCAGGTTAGTTTGTCCTCTGCCCCTTGTTTCACCCCCAAGCTTTCTCCTCCTTTTTCTCTACATGTCATCCCTCCACTGCTGGAGGAAAGCACAGGCACAAATCTGAGTGCTGAGGTCTTGCAGAAGGGTCTCTCCGGTTGTCATTGACGTGTGCTTTTCATATTTCTTTACCTTTTGCTTTCAAAGCCACACTACAAGCCTAAGCTACTTTGGAAACAACCACGTCAGGGGTTCTTTAGTTTCAAGAGGGAGAGAGCACAGTTCTATAAAATCTTATGACCCAGAGCAAGTGCATTGTGGAGGCAAAGCTAATGAGAGTTCATGGTTCCAATAGTTTTTGTACTTCTTGCCACCCAACTACATCTCTGCTTATGACCTATCCCACTCAGAGAAGGCTCCTTCCTAGAGCAAGATACTGTATAACAGGGACAGTCAACATGCTCTGTCACCCCCAGCTCTAGCAATCTCATCTCAGGCTTCCATGTAATATGGTCCCAGGTCACCAAGCCTCACTTCCCAGCTCCATAGCCTTAGCATAGGGATGGTGACCCTAGTTCTCCAGAACCTCCGTGGCCTTTCTTATTAAGCAAGACCAGGCCTCATTTTTTCTCAGAAAAGTTGCCAGGTCACCTATAAGCTCAATTTAAGTTCTGGTGGAAAAGGTTTTTTTCTACATACTCTGAAAAGTCCACTATCAAGCCTCACTTCCTATCCCAAAGCACTCTGAGGAAGTTTGGATACACATCTGAACTTTTCAGCTTGATGTAGTCTCTCCCTGTGACTCATAGAAATGTTTTCATGAATATTTAATTTTTTAAGTTCCAAAAGGAAAAAAAAAAAAAAAAAAAGCTTAAATAGGGGAAGAAAAAGACTCAAACAAATACCATAGCTGCCAACATCTTGTGACAGAAAGTCAATAGCTTTTAAATCTGCATAAAATTACATACATTTCCATGAAATTACCTGTATTTGCATATAGTGATGCTTGATATTACAAGGGACTTGCAGCTCCCCTCCAAGACTTCCCAAATCCTGGCTTCTCCCAAGGGACTGGAAACACATTAATTCTGCTGCCCTCCAGTTCTGAGGCACTGGGACAACCAGAAGCTTCTAAAGGTCTTGCTGGCACCTCTGTCCCTTTCTTCTTCCCTTCCTCCTCCTCCTCTCCTCAGAAACCTCAGGAAGAGGTTGCAGCAGGCTGGACAGGCAGAAGAGGGTCTGTCTTCTTTCTTTCCATTTTTTTTTTTTTTTTTCTCTTTTGTAAAACACAGGTCTTGCAATGGTATCGTTTTTCCATTCTGTTGCCTTAACACCCCATAGTTCAGTTATGCCTTACGAGGGAGAATCCAAACAAACCCATGCCTACCATAAACCCAATCTGTTCCATGTTTCCTGCCACTGTCCTGTTTCTTGTGGCACACTGGAAAAGTATGGGTTTCATCTGTCTTCATTCCATCCTGTTCCTCCCCCCTTTCCAGAAGCTGCCCTGCAGGCTGGACGGGCAGCTGTGGGATCATGGCATAACCTGACCCGGGCAAAGTGAGCATCATCCTGGATGGACAACTTCTTACACAGTCCTGCGTCAGGTTAGGGAGAGGGCAGGGCATGGGTAATGGAAGACTTGAGTTTTGTCTGTCTCCTTGTCACGGCATCTCAGCCCACCTGCCAAAAGGACTGCTTAGGGTATTTAAGTCTCTCCCTGATCTTTGCCACTGAAAACTGAAGGAAAACCCACCAGTTTCCTTTCACTGAGGCCACAAGACTGGTTAGCAATAAATTGTATCAAACTGGGGAGTGTTTTGTATCCCACCCCCAGGCCCTGGGCTCCCTGTGTGTAACTGCTTTTGAAATAAATTTGGTAACACACCGAATGTATTTAAAGGGATTGTGGAACTGGCCAATTTTCATGCTAATTAAAGTGCAGGAGATGGAAGTGAGCTGTTTGAAATACATTACAGCACCGAGGAAAACATATTGCGCGCTATCACATATTTTTCAAGAGCCCATATTCAAATCTACTTTCAATCTGCGTGCACTACGCTTCCGCTACTGCTTGCATTACCAATCCACTGCACTGCTCCTGCTCCTGCACTGGTCCAGCCTTCGGCATGGGACGGACCTGGATGCACAGTCTGTCCCTGAGGACAGAAAGAAGTAGGTCAGTGGTTTGGAAGGAGATGAAGAGCCCAGGCTCCAGCATGGGGGGAGGTGGGGAAGGGAGATGATTACTAATCTCCACAGACAGCATAGCCAAAGGGGACAATATTTAGATTTCCCACAGCGGATGCTCACAGAGGAGAGAGCCCAGGCTTGCAGCGGTGTTGTTCATGCAAGGACAGAGGAAAGTGTGAGGTTCAATTAAGTGGTTTAGAGATGAGAAAGCAGATGCAGAAAGGCATTTGTAGGGTGTATGAGGATCCTCTCTTTGACTCCCGGGCTGGGACAAAACAACTGGGACGCAGAGCTAGATGGCTCACGTGTGCTGTCCCAGATGGGCAGGAGCTACACCTGCACCTCTTAGTGAGGGGTATAAGTGTAGCTGTAGATCCAGGCTTCAGCTGTTGAGCTTTATAACCCACTTGATAAAGTGCAGGGAAATTCACTTACCTGATAGGTCCAATAAGCCCAGTTGTTTTGTCCCGTTTGCCAAGATGAGTTTAGAAACCAGATTCTTCTGGAGACACAGAATGCTGTTTTGTCTATACACAGCTCCCTCCCATGCAGAAAGGGGAGGCAGGCTTATGCATACGTGTGAGCCTTGGTGCTTGGTTTGGGAAGAGTCTGCAGAAAGTTGAGCAGCTGTTCAGCTCTATGTGTTCCTCTGCCTCCTCCTAGATGGCAGCTGGCAGAGGGCATGAGCACTCTAGGCACAGGTACCCACTGCCCTAGGAAGACTGTAGAGAGGAGAGTTTGTTTTTGTGTAGACACAGCGTAGCTGTAAGTTTCCCTTCTATGCATGATTGCTCATATGTAAGCACTACTTGGCTGTTTCGTTTCCATCTCCATGTCCTCTCTCACTTGTCCTCTGGACTCAGGGGCTGCAAACATACTAGTCCCTGGACTTGCAGCTACCAGGCTGCACTGTCAAGCGCTGAGCTCTACTTCTTCACCCTCAGGAGTAAACCTGCTTCCTTAAATATTTGCCCAATTCCCTGATGGATTTTTGACAGAGCATCCACTCCCCTGTTTACAGCCCAGTCTCAGGCAGCACTCAGTGGCAGAAATGACTTCTATTAGGGCACCGTCTCCTTGCACGCAAAGCACTATCCATTCCCTGCTGGCAACAAATATTCCTTCCAGAATTCCGTTTGGGTCTTGTCCTCTGTGCCCTTCTGTGAGAGTCTCACTTTCCAAACCAGAATTTGGAGAGACAGCTGTGCTGGGGCTGGTGTACAGATGGCAAAGGTTAGGCAGCAGTAGGTGAGATGGTATCAAAGAAAGTTGTTTCTCATCTGGACTCCAGAAAGGATGGAAGCAGTGGAAAAACAGCAAAAAGACTAAGCCCTTCTTCTTGTAAATAAAAGTAAATGTCTCTCTTAAATGTTAATTGAGAAGTTTCTCCTTCCTTCAGAGTCTGGTAAGTGACCTGCATGGGGGTCTGAGGAAGACCAGCATTACCCAGCAATATCCAGGAATATCCTGAAGTATGCTAGGACGACATGTGGGAATAGGAGAATTCACAAGCTCTGCCAGTTGCTGTTTCAACTCCCTCATGTGAGGTCCAGAAAAAGTCCTTGGCTTTGGAGAGAAGCCATCACCACCCCATTAGATCCATTTCTGACTTAGCTCTAAGCAGGTGATGTGGCTGATGGTCAGTGCAGTAACAAATTCAAAGAGAGAATATCTGATTTAAGTCATCCCTGAAGACTCTCTGATAGAATAGCCTGGCTTCATGAGCTTGTAGTAGATGAAGCCCTTAATAAGAATAATATCTAAATTGTTTTATGACATTGGAAATCACGAAGTGCTTAAACCCTGCTCTGGCAGGTGCCTGGCAGCTGCCACCTGAGTGGCAAATAGGAGTCCTTGCAGGAACAAAGCAAATGATTAATGAATGATTCCCACTGGAGCAGAATATAACAGGGTTGGCAGGGACAGCCTGTGCATCAGGCTCACTTTGAAATCAATAGGGCGATGCTGCCAAGATCATTTCTGCAGTTTCTTCTCCATGTAAGGAACAGCAAGACCTCCACTGATATTTAGGGTGTTCATCATACTTTTTATGTTGAAACAGAGGGTTGAGAACAGTCTCAGAGGCTCACAAGATCTTCCAGATTTCAAAGATGATGAGAACTTTAGGAGCCCCAGAATCTGAGGAACCTCAAGGCAGTTATTTCCAGGCCTTTGTGCTCTTTACAATGCTCAGATTAAGAGCACAAAATAGTTTTACCTTCAAAAGCTGTTTCCATGGCAGAACCGCAGGTATTTATGCTCAGAGGCATCATCGTGGACTGTCACCCAGAGGAGGGAAGGATGCTCTCCCATGGGATTCTTGGAAGGCACCATCATTGTTCGGAGTGCAGGTGGGCTGAGGAGCCTGGCAGATGGTTGCAGTGAGACACGGACTTTATACAGATGGTGAATTCATTCCTTCTGAGATACGTGGTGGGCTGGATGACAGCCCAATATGGTGAAGACTCCGAATGCCTATATTCCCACACAAACTCTGCTATCATGACATTTCCCTCTTTGGAGAGAAGAAAAGGATTTACAAAGACACACACATAGACGGGTACAGTGAAACCAGAGAAAATGGCAGATGGCATAGAAACAGGTATGTATCGCTTGGAGAGACTGTTGAGATGAGAGGTGAAAGTTATTGCTCACTAGCTTCCCTAGTGGACATTCCTCCCAGATCCAGTCCTGAAGGATACATCTTTAAGAACAAGGTCATTTTTAAATACTGGAACACCAGTTACAGTGATCTTCTGTCTGGATTTTGTTGCAACCAGCTGTTAAGAGGCTGGAAGCCTTTTCACTAGTAATTTCCAAACTGATGAAATAAGTGGAATTAGACAGTAAAGGACTCCCTAATGTGAGGAGTCTCAGATTTGAATGTATCCTCACCTTATGCTTCCCGTCCTAGCAGAGAACATCAAATCTCAAATTTCCCATCAAATAAGCAGCTTTATTAAATTTTAATACAGGGAAATTTGTTATTTTCTTAGCCTTTTTAAAGTCAAATCAGAAATGCATTTCAATACAGAAATAACATTTTGGAGAGTTTCAATTCTTTTAAACATTTTTTGCAATCAAGAAATTTTTAAAGTCAGCCTTCCTTCGTCAGGCATGAAACTCTGGAAAAGGTCGCTGAATCCAGCGCTTAGGAAAAAACACATCCTCATGCATTTCAGGAAGATCTGGGTCTGTTTAATGGTACTAGTGGATAGTATTGGGAAGATGTCTAGAAACCCTCTGCTCAGGTGCAATTCTAGGTTACACAGAGAACCTAGATTAGGCTCAGATCTTGTCAGTCAGCATCCACCACTCAGAAGGAACCTGCCTCACAGCTGTCCATGTTAAACTGTATCTGTGGAAGGTCCTTTCATTTCTGTATTTCCCCTCCTAAGCTTGTAAGAGGTACCTGCAGGGATTAATATCATATTATCAGGAGCAAGCTTAACTTGAGCAGGTTCGGCAAACTTCAGCAAAGTCAGCTGAAGATCTGGATTACATCACATCTCCTAACAACTCTACTGCCTCCAGCACTGGAGATTGCTAGCTGAACAGCTCATCCTTTGAAATTCATTTGCTTCAAGTTGAATCAAGTGTTTGCAAGTAAGATTCACAAGAGGAGCTATTCCTAAATACATACTGCTTCTAGTACTGGTGGCAGAAAAGATCGTATGATTCAGCATTCAAAAACTTTTCAGGAAGCTCTGAGGCAAATCCATAAATAGTCCTTATTAAAAAGAGAGAGAGAAAGAAAAAAAAAAAGAAAAAAAAAAGCAAGAAAGCATTTAATGTCTAATAATAGATTTAAAAAAACACAGAGGCAAACTCTTGCTGAATATAAATTTGCTAGTACAAAGATCTTAGTCTAACATCGAAAGAAAGGCTCCTGTGTTACATTGCTTCCTTGCAATAAGGTGGTGTTAGAACACCTTGCAGGATCAGGAATGATATGAATGGTAAATCCTCACCTTGTAAGTATGGAAATACCACACTGGTAATATTGTTCCTGAGATACTTTATTCTGGGGAGAAATGCCAAGGTAGCTGCGCAGGTTGATCCTCAGTGGCTTTGTTTGGAGATTCTGACATTATTTCAGGGGTATTACTTTTAGCTTGGTCTCTAAAGTCTGCTGAATATTCCCCAATATGAAAACCACAGTGCTACAATGTTAAGATGTTAAAACCATATGAAGAGGGCTGGGCGAAACAACAATAACAAAAAAGAAATCAGCACTCCCAGTCATGCTCCTTTATCCCTTCCCAACCCCTTTATTCCAGGACACTTCCCACCAATTTCTAAGCCTTACTATTAAAGGAGGCAAGCGCTGGAGCTGCTGTAGCAAGGCATGCTGTTGTACAGCCACTAGCCCCTTGCTCTTCTCAGGGAAAAAAATCCTCCCTGAAGACTGCTTCATTTATTTCATTTGTCTCCTTCCCATCTCCCACCCTCTTCTCAGGGGAATACAGCCCAGACAGATAAGCTAATGAGACAATTAGCTCTCTGCTCCCTGATTGAAGGGCCCTTTATTTCCCTAACCAGCCAAGCCAATTCTCAACATTGTGAGTGCTTGACTTTATTTCTACAATGTGATTCATCTTCTCTCTCGTTCATATATAACGCTACCATAAAAGAATATTATTAATGTTGCCAAGTCAAGCACTTGCTTGTTAGCAAACACATAGACCTAGGCTTACTTGGGAAACCTTGATTCGTTCAACCCCTGCACTCCACACCTTGCATACATATTTTGCCATGGCTTATAATAAACCTATCCTACAGCTGTGTGCAAACAGCCCCTTCCACACGCAGTACACAGCTTGGACAGTGATCCACAAGCACGCAGGGCAAGTTGCTATTTGTTTCCCACAGTTTTACTTTCTACCTACATGTTCCTGCATGCTAGCAAAAGAGGTTATTGCAACGTGGCATTCAGAGGTAGGGTACTGCCACAGTACAAGAATCACGGCAGTGTTCAATAGACTCTGGCAGAAGGGGAAACTGTAGGTCTAAGGCAGAATTTAAGACCTTCCCCAGTTTCTCTTCAATGCAAAGACCTACCTCCCTAGTAATCATACAGGATCCTACACAGGATCGCACAGCCCCTACACTTCTTTGCCACTTCCTCTCCTTTTAGACAGGTAGGGAGAGGAGGTGGCTCAGGAAATTGCTCCACACCACCCTGTCTGCACCGTGGGGCTACCAGGGGAGGCAGCAGTGCCCTGCTGCTCCCCACTCTCAGTCCCATGAAGAAAAGAGCAGCCTTCCAGGGCTCAGGCTCTTCTTAGGTTCTAAACTGAGGTACAAAAAAGTGGCCACTGACTGGATTTGGCCTCTTCTATACTTGGGGAACTGCAACACTGCAGTTTAAGGCATTTGCAGAACCTGATCAATAGCAGCACAAGGTCCTTTTTGGGCTATTCTTATTCCCCTGCAATGCTCCTACAGAGTTCTGAACCCAGAAAGTGGTTGTTGTCTGCGTGTTATCCACCCATCACCCTTTTTCTGGCACCCCGCCCGCCAGGCTGGGAGCAGGGCTCTTTCACTTGCTCTTATACTAAGTGGAAGAGAGGAACACGGCAGATTACATATGCCAGGAGCATTGCTGTTAACTGCTCAGTGTTTGGTCTTGGAGGCTGACAGCATCCATCAAGCCCAAGAGTTACTCTTTGATCTATGCTGTAATCACCATTTCCTTTGTATGTTTGATCATTTAAGCTATTTTATATCCTTTTGGTTTCTGGATGGACTTACCTCGGATTCCAGTAAGAGCTTGCACTGTGGCCTCAGAGAAGCATTCGTCTAAGAGCATCCTTGTACTCCTATCTTTTGCATAGAGTCTGTTGGACAGAAGAGGGCAAAGGGAAAAAGAAAGAAGCCGATGTCAAAGTTCTCACTAGATTCATCTCCCATTTACTTACATCTAAAAGAGACATCAAATCCAGAAGAAAAACAAATATTACAGAATTTTTCAGCCTCAGCCTTCTTCCTTGCACCTCCTTAAGCAATTGTTGAAAGCTCACAAATGCCCTTCCGCAAGACAAAAATGACTCCCACACCTGCACAACACGAGAGTCAGAATCATGACACATCAGTCTATTCTGAAACACTACAATTTTTGCCCCAAAACATCTGTCTAGGCAGAATTTGAAGACTTGCACATTTATCATGGAATTGCCAAGTGCATGAACACTAACAGAGCATGAACAGGTCTACACTTCATGCACCATAGGCCCAGCACCTCATGGAAGAAGGCTCAATGCAAAGGATATTTCCAGTGTTTCCACTTGGGATATCCCAGGAAGGTAAGGGGCTGGCCTAGCTGCTTCACCGCTGGAGGTCGTTACTTTATGTGTATACTGTATTGCGCTTGAGCATATTAACTCCAGCATTGCCAGAGACTTGGTAGCTCATAGTTATGCGGTATTTTACTATGAGAATAGTGAAATTTGGATTTGGTATTTGGATTTAAATGCCTAAAGGGGAGCAAGAGAGGTCTCATACGAGTACAGTACACTTGCAGATAAATTCAGGGGTCTTTGACAAGCCAGAATGATGGAAAATAATGACCAAAAGGTTGCAGAAATAGTTAGATGGTTTTGGAGAAAAACTTGGTTTTCTTCCACTGTTCAACAGAGGCAGCTCAGCAAACAGAGAGTTAAGGCTTTTCCCCTGTTACACTGCAGCAAAAATGAGAGATTTAAATAGACTGAAAATGTAAATCCAACATTTATTCCATAGACACAGAGAGGCAGAGCAGAGGGGAGGGGAGTGAGGGAGGATAGATGATCATTGGATGTGTGAGAAGAGCGATGCATCACATAGTATATATTTTATGTGTATTAATATTCATACCATTTCTTTCCTTTCTCCCTCCAGGCTCTGTCTGCTGCTTCAGTTCATCCATCCAGCTTCAAGAGGGAGATGGATCTTTCAGCCCTTTCCTGCAACTCTAATCGAGAAAGTAGATGTCAAAGTAGCATGCAGTTCTTTCTCAGGGACATTGCCATCTAAAGGCACAGATCATCCCAACAGAAAGCACAACTTGCAAGAGGGGCCTTTCTGTGCCCCCCAGGAAGGATCTTTTGTGCTTGATCAGATATGTGCCAAAGATGCAATATTTAGGAAGAGGAAGCAGAGAGTGTGACACAAGTTCCTCCTGAGTCCAGAGGGAGTAACACAGTTTGCTTTTCTGGGATCACAGAGCTCTAGGAACTGCCTTTTCATAAGCACAGGTCTGGAACAGAACCTGTGTCAGAGTCAGCATATGCCAAGTGTTCAGATATTGAGCTGTGGAATGGAGCTAAGCATACCTTTTGAAAGAGAATATCTTGTGCTCTATGATCATGAGGTTGTGGTAGACAAGTCCATTAAAAAGAGAGCACTGTCTTATATTGATCTGAAAACAAGAAAATCTCTGATGTTGAACAAAGATGGAGCTGGAGACTCTTGGTTGATGCTAAAAAGATTTCCAACTCAGAGGCAGCATCATCAGGATCAGCAAGTAATATACATGTGACAGTGCATGTTTCAGAAAAAGAGTTTCAGTTTGTTGAAGAGAGGATAACTCTGAAGATTATGCTTGAAAGCTGCTGTAGTATTTCCATAGCAGCACTACTGAAGACTTTCACGAGAAAAAATCCATTTTCCTAACTGTGTTTGGAAGATAGACAGTAGCAGCCCTAGAAGACTGATGTTTCCCTCAAGACCCAGGTGCTTCAAACTAAGAAAGCTTGATGGCTGTGTTAAAAAAGCACTATGTGCCCCAAACAAACATCATAGCAGAGAAATAAATTTCTCTTAACCAAGCCAAGGAAAAAGCGAGATTTAATAGCTTTCTCACTAGTCTTGCAAAGCTTTTCTACCTGTCATGTTGGCATTCTACCCTAAGGAGCCTCCTGAGATTTCTTGCCTTCTATTTGGGAATCTGGATGAGGAAAAACCTGCAGAATATTATTCACAAGGAGTAATTTAATCCAGAGGAAGAAAGAGGTATTGGGTGAGTTCCAGAGCAGACTGTTGGGCAGCAATGCAGGACAGCCATTCTGGAAGATATCTATACACATTAAATGGAGGTAGACCCACTGCAGAGCACATCAGAGAGCCAGATTTACAGGAGTGAGCTGAGCACCGAAGATCTGGACAGGCAGCGTGTACTTGCACTGTCCTAAAACGAAAAGGGTTTCTATATTTGCAAGAAGGAGGAATCCCTCATTTCCTCTTACCTAACATCAATGAATTTATGTAATACAAAGAAGTGGTCTTCCATTATAGATTAACTTTTCTGAAT
This sequence comes from Nothocercus julius, assembly GCA_013398735.1. Lineage (NCBI taxonomy): Eukaryota > Metazoa > Chordata > Aves > Tinamiformes > Tinamidae > Nothocercus > Nothocercus julius. The sequence continues at coordinate 413,520 of VZSV01000025.1, read as the reverse complement.
TTTAGGATGCAGAAGCTAGATTTCAGTAGGCCAGAGTGCATAAAAAAAATCAGTGCAACTATTTATCTTTGGACATAGTAACTAACAGATGTATCCCAATTTTTTGGAAAACTACACCATTTTTCCCTTTCACAGAAACTGACAGTGCTCACAAAATTGGAACCAAAAGATAAGTTTAGATCACAACCGTCTGCCAATTCATACAGTACTAATTAAGTCAGTGCCACTTTAAGGGAAGGTTTTTACAGGAAGTGCTCAGGAAGGCTTTTGATCTGTAGATGTAAAGTAAGTACTTTCTACCCTTGCCATTATTTGGTACAGAAGGAAGGGATTTGCAGCATACCATGGAAACACAGACTTGTCAGCGCTGTTTGTACTAAAGTCACAGGCAGGACCTCCCGCTACTACTGCGGTAGAGGCTGAATGAACACGCACGTGAGAAGGTGCATGCCACCTAACAAAGATATCCAACTGGAAAGAAACAGAACAACTTGTCCAAGATCATAACACAGGGCAGAGACTGAAAACACCCCAGACTTCCTGGTCACACATACTATTTTATTCACACCACTGCTGTTTGAGGAAGACATGTATCTACTAAGCTTGTAATTTCTTTATAAATGCATGCCTTCAGATGAAGGCACTGTCCTTTTACTGGTAAACTCAGACACAGAATTATGTCCTGGTTACTTCATTACTACGCAGGAGCCTTTCAGTGAAGTCTTATTCTTAGCTATAACTTCCAGACTACATCCTTACATTTAAACATATCAGAGCTGGGTAGGAAGTCATTCTTGCAGAACTGGAACACCAAGTTCACATGGTTTCATGGAAAGGATTAGCAAAGTCTGTTTTCCTCTGAGTTACATTCAGTTACAAGTGGCTTCTCCAACTTCTAGTGACAGATACACTCACACTGCAGCCTTTCTCTGAAAAGAAAGAAAATGTTTTCCTATACATACTGCTTGGCTGAAATTAGAGAATGGGTTCAGAAGTTCTGGGGAGATGAGGGGAATAAAAATGTTACATAGACAGAGCATGCTTCATATTTTTATTTTCTAAGCATGCAAGATAAAATATACCAATTACATTTATTAATTCCCAGATGAGTAGGGATTTAATTCTCAAATTAAATTTGATATTTAAAATCCAAAATAAGTTATATTGAACCTATTTAATCATTTAGAAAAACCTTTGCATCAAAAAGTTAGTCCTTCGCTGTAATTAGCATACATTTTTACTTTGACAAGAAGCTTCTAAAAGTCATTTTCAAAATATGCCTTCCTTGAAATTTTGAAACCTACCAAACTGAGCCCTCAGGCATTTTTTGGTTTTCAAAATATTATTTTCCAGTGGGGGAAAAAATAAAAACAAAACAAAACAAAATCCACGCTTTCTCCAAACATTCCTGTTGAATTCTAATTAATCATGCTTTAACACTCACTAACAGAGTTTTTAGCAAGATTGAGAGCTCTTAGCCACGCTGCTGCTGGAAAGCTCACTTTGGAAATCATTAAGCGAGGCCCAATGCACGCTCACTTTTGCATAGTCCATGGCTAAACACTAGGGTGGAACGTGCTTGGAAAGGAGGTATATCTGTATCTCCGTATGGCTGCTGAGCCCAGGGGCTTCTGAGGGCATGCTGAGGTGAGGATGTGGGGATGTGATGGCCGAAGAGGGCAGAACATATATGACTGAAGTATGCAAATAAGGGGGAATAGGAACATTTAAATAGATCATAAGCAAGTGTGGGCTGCTGTATGGGGTGACTGAGGTGATGCTGGAAATGATGATGAAATTATTGCCAGTATATAGTGCTCCTGAGATACAAATTGCAGCTGTATAGCTAGATTCTTATTTGCAATTCCTCATTCCTCCAGTGTTTACAGAGCAAATATCGGCTTTCCTGAGGTGCCAGTGCTTGCAGTTCACACCGAGTTCACTGGGCAATGCTTCTGAAAAACGTGGCTACAAATTGCTTCAAATCTATGAAAATAAAATCTTATTTGATAATACTATGTCAAGCTTGATTTTTAAAGTATTCCTTAAAAGAAAAAGCAATTTCCTTTTTAAAAATATTTCTCCCTTTGTATAAGTCAGAAATAGCCAGATCAGTTTTGTCAAAAAAAACAAAAAACCCTCCTAAACAAATCCTTTGGGTTACACTAAGCATGAGCAATTTCATCCTAAAAGAGGAATCACTAGGAGAGTTCAGAGGAAATGGAAACAGAGGCTTGAACATTGCAACTCTTTCAAGCTCTGCATTTGGTGTGCACTGTGCTACTCAGCCTGGCAGGGGCACAAAGGAAACTGCAGCTGAATTGGCCAGTTATCAGGGGACGGGATTTTGTTTCCAGAGCTGTTAATACCACTAAACAGAAGATGAGAGAGCGTCAGAAAGCAAGCCTGCGCAGAGGCTGAGGCTCTTGGCGTTGGCTCTGTCACCCCATGGCCAGCTGGAGCTGGCCATTGGGCTGACCCAAAAGCTGGGGAATGGGCAAGAAGGGGTTGTTTGCTCCAAGGGGGCGCCCCCTCTTTGCTGCTGAGTATCCTTCCTGGTGAGAGATCCAAACACACCACCTGGAGGGTCTCCTTTCTTTGAAGGTCCTATTTGCTCCAAGACCTGCAGACTCTTGGTATGAATGGTGAAGAGTTTCTGCAGACTATAGTGACAACAGGGTTTTCCTTTCTTTCTCTGCTCTCTGTACCCAGCCTGGCATGACTCCTTCACAATACCTGTAAACAAAACACACTGCAGCAAAGTTCAATTTTGTATTACACTGCATGATGAGTCTCCCGTAGATGGCTTAGTGATCTACTACAACCCATGTTAAGCAAGCAACAGAAAGCAGCAAGACAGTGCTATAGAAACCTTGTACAGAGAACTACTTGAAGCCTTCATATATCAGGCAAACAAGAGCTGAGGGAGGGAGGGTTATCTGAGCAGGTGTTTTCAGATTAAATTTGAAGGGAGATGGAAATGAGAGATTGCAAAGCAGTTAGCTCTCTGCAGTGACAAGATTATGTGAATGGGTGTCCCTGCTTAGCACTTCCCTCTCTCTTTCCCACTATGACGGATTTCGAGTTCGAGGACATCCTGGAAGGACAGTTGCAGTCAGCCAGCACGTTGTGTGCAAAGCCTGTTTTGTTACATTTGATTTTTATCTTAGAAGCCCAGATACACTTCCTCCCTGGTTTCTGTGGATCTTCATTATCACGAACCCTTTAGCTTTTCTCATGCTCTTACATGTAAGCATGCTACTATTCGTGAAGGCTGCTGCCTTGGCTAGCATAAAAGTAAGATAGTTCAGTCTTCTCCAGATTAAGAAAGCTCCAAAAGCCTCTCACTGTACAACTGGTTCAGAACCACCCTCTACCCCATCAAATCTGAACACCTCATATTTTCCTACTCCCAATTCCAGAGCTGAGCCGTAGAAATTGCAACAGTCTGAGCCATTGCACCCATGTCAGAGCATTCCTCAAGACAGGATTTAAGCATGTGTCTGAGGCCTTTTCTGCATTCATTACAAGATTACTCTTTATATCCACAGCTTCAGGGACTGTAGAATGTGGAAGAGCTGATACTTGAATGAAGTGCTCAGTTTTGAGCGAACAAAAGGCTCATTTGCCTAAAGTGGGCGTGTTTGTGCTGCAGACAGTCTGAAGCCTTTGATGTGATAACGCAGGAACAACTTGTTCTGAAACCATCCACTTCAGTGGAGGCACATGAAAATTCAGCATCCTCACTCCCACTGTTTGCTGTTCTTGCTATATGGCAATGAGTGTTAGCAAGAACTGGAAGTACTGCTCGGTGCCCTGCTAGAGATCGCATTCCTCTCCTCCAGGAAAATGGGTACATCTCCATTTACCCTTGTGTGTGCTCAGTAGAGAAAGGAAAGGACAAAACCGTCAAGTCCCACACTCTGTCACCATGAAACAGTCACATTAACCAGGAAATTTCTCCCCAGTCACTGGTGGGATCAGTGGGACTACAAGAACCAGTCAGTGGGTTTAGAAGACTTCAGCAAAAAAACCCTGCTTACTGCCCAGTTCTCGGAAAGCTGGAGCTTTGGCAGCTGCCTGGCAAGCTCACAGGCTTAGAGTGCAGAGGAGATAGAAAACAGCAGAACATAGGCCTGTGCAGTTTCTTCTGTTTCCTGTGAAAACTCAATGGCATCACTCCTCTCTGATTGCTTTCCAAAGAGTTACTCTTCCTTCTGAGGCAAAGTGCATGCCTAAAAGGCTTTCTCCCGCCGCAGATTCCTGAGCCACGGAGCACAGCGCTGCTAGCTGGAGAGCAAAGAAAGCTCTGTGTAAGGACATGGAGGAGAGCAGCTGGGTTGTGCACAGCACTGCTGCCCTGACAGAAGTGAACACTAGAGACAGGCACTGCACCCTCCCCGCCCCTTCGAAAGACATATGGGCAGGTCAGCATGAGCAGGGGAAGAAACCGCCAACAGTCTTTTCACCCAGTACACCCTCAACCCTCCAAGAGAGGAGGCATTTGTATGATGATCAGTGATTCACTGCCACATCTGCTATCAAAGATGGTGGCAGTGGCCAACCTGCCACATCTGCCATACAAGCCGATTAGAGATAGACAGGAGAGAGCAATGAGACCAGTCTCACTTTGCCTAGACCAGCCAGGGAGAATCACTCAGTAAAGGACTGAAAGCACATAGGCTAATGATAGGACACCTTGTGTTGTCATTTCGCCTGCTGCTGGGCAGAGGAAACACACAGCCCTCTATGAATCTAGCAAGTATATGATTTTTTTCTCCACCCTCAGTGACAGGAAGCAGAACTAAACAGCTCCATTCTCAGTTTAGATAAATTGGATCAACTATCCTCTGCGACCGCTGCCTTTCGCCTACCATAGTAAGCTTCTCTGGCCCAAAGATTCCCCCCACCAATTGCTTCCACTGCTGCATCCATGGCAACATTAGGAGATTAACTACGGAGAAGTCAGCTATGGCCACCAGTCACTTTAAAGCCTAATGCCACCTTGAGGATCCTTGTCTGTTTTAGAGTTCCCTCTGTTGCTATCATCAATGAGACATCATGAATATGGACAACAGAGCACAGGGAACAACAAGCCTGGTACAATTCCCATGTCAGTTTACTGCTGGTCTGCAGCCTGAAGGCAAACCATTATTTCATCAGCGAGGAACAGTACAAGAAGCAGAGTGTTCCTCTACATACACTCCTTTTGGCAGGAAATTCGAATGAGTAGGAAAAGATGGGGTCATGAGAGAAAGTCTGGTGGAGCAGATAAGAGTAAGAAGTCAAAAGCATGAGTAATTTCATACGAATAGTCCAGGCTTGCTCCCAACCATGCAAATGAATGCAAGGAGCATCCCCTTTCACTAGCAAAGCATTAACCCTTTAGCAGTTAGCTACCATCATGCCAGCCTGCATAGCTCTTAGCCTTCTTTATCTTGGAATTGATGATGACGTGGTTTTATTTTCAGAAAAAGTGGATTGCTCCCAAGTCCAGTTATCTGTCCCAAGCCTAAATCTTTACTACTCCTTTCCAACCCTAGACTTTAAAGAAAAAAAATCTATGATACTTATGTATACCAGTAGCACAAGACAGTGAATAATACAGAATTATAGGCTGCAGAATGATTCCAGCTCCATCAAGCTCTGCAAATACAGGCAACTAGCCACCAGATACCAAGCTCCGCACTCACAAGAATTAGTACATTCCTTGGTATACTAGTATATTCACTAATAGCCTTTAAGTATGCTCCTATTCCTCTCAAAAAGTGCTAGGCCTATAAAGTAAAAAAGTCTCTATCAGGCTTTTTTTCAACCCTTTGCAGTAGATGTGCCAGTCTGGGGAGCAGGGCTGAAATTGATGCAGATTTATTTTCTTAATTGCCTTTTGTAAACCTTTTAAAGATAGTTCACAGATCTCTCCCACTGCTAGTTTTGAGGGTAAGAGACCCCCCCCCCCAAGGCCCAAGATGATCTTGGAAAGTCCATCTCAACCCACATGGAAATAAGAGAAAGCAGTGGGTTAGGGTGAGCCCTTTGTAGGCCACATTAATAGCAGTTAGATGAAATCCTTCTTTCAGACTCTAATTATTGCTCCAACTCTGGAGCAAAACAACACGAACCAAAGGTTTTTCCTAGGAACATTCAAGATACTTGAAAATTAACTCAAAAGCTAGGAAGAAAAGCAAATAAAAAAAAATCTTTTTCTCTTGCACATTTGTGAAGCACAAATTCAATACAATAAGTAGAGAACAGTGCCCCTTCACTCCCCTTCCAAAAGTTAGCATATCTAACATTGCAGCCCTCACATCAATAGATTTAACTCCAGGGTTATACTGTACAGTCTCAATTATTTTCATGAATGTGTCAAAATTCTCAGCGAAAGAGCTGAGGCTCCATACCTCTACTATTTTTAGAAGCCCAGGCCACAGAGACATTCTTCTGTTGATTAGAAGTTTTTCTGTTCAGTTCATTGATCACAAAGACCATTTACAAGGCTGAGTTATCTAAAGCTGATTTCAAGTCCACAAAGCCCTAAGATGTTCTGAGGCAAGATTTCACATTGACTGTGAATACAGACGAGGTGCCCAGAGAACACAGGCAAGGAGAAAAGTTAACTCATCTAGACAGACTAATGCTAAGCTCACTAGACTCCTGAGATAGCACTTGAAAATGTGCCTAATGTAAGCCAGCGAGCAGAGCAGTCAGTTCTCCCAGTAAAATCAGACTAATTATTAAAATCAGGTGTCCAATTATAATCCATTTGAAATGCTAGTTAAAGGTCGGTACAACTACAGAAACCAGAAAGCCACAGAGAAGTCATTTCAAGCAGAACTTGTATATTCTTCAGTTCTGCAAGTGCTTGTTAGACCACAGAAGCAAAAGGACTGTTTCCTACCTGTTTGAAAGTCACAGTTACACTAACGAACTACAGAGCACACAGCCCTAGGACACTGAACTGCTCATGTGCTCCAGACCAGTCATCTCATGAGCAAGCACACACTGGTGATCACTCTCAGGCAGCAGGTTGGGGGCAGTTACCTTTTGCAGAAAGCTAATCATGCCATGCCATATAGTGTCAGAGGGCTCTTGTTGCCCCATTTTTGTTTATCCTAGTAAATATGTAAATGAACCCTAGCTTCTCTTCTGAGATGTACCAAAGAGTTTTGTTTTGTTTTAAACATTTTTTTTTCTACTCAAGCATTTGCAATACTCAGAGGTAAAAACCCTGAACAGCAGCTGAAACATTAACCCCTTAAACTACAGTTCCATCTTGACTCAGTGTTAACTCAGAGGCATTTCCTATGCATAGCCCATAACTGAAGATATGGAACAGTATTATTGTTATTATTTTTTATGATAGCTTAGAGGATTGCTAATGGGACAGTAGAGCCTTTCATAGCTAGGGCACAATCCACATTCAGTATTTAAGTGGCTGAAAGTCTAACAGCAGGGTTAGGAAAGGCATGAGATGGGATCACCCACAAAGCTTAAAATCCTCTTACCTTTCTTCTCCCTTACATCTCCATGAAGGGTATATAAGAATACAGAGACTGGAATCACAGCCTTGATCATAAGTAAACTCTGAAGCTCTCCCATTCACTTCCTCATTTACATGTCACACTCTGTAATGATCCTAAATCCCTCTTACTCCTTCATCCCATCCCAGTCTCTCACCAACAGTGAGGACAATATACCCCAGAAAAGTATGTTTAAAGTGCCCCTCTCCTCCATTGTCATTTTCCTTCATCTCAGATAGAATACATCACAGGTGCAACAGCAGCCACAGGCAGAAGCCCACATCTACCGTGGGTGACTTCTGTCTGCTAAACCAGAAAGCTGATCTGACCAGCAGCAAGAAAGAGGAAGCTAGAATGAATGCAACAGTATTTGGGGACAGAAAAGACACATCTGCTAATGCTATTTCACACTTCCCTAACAGCTCTCTTCTCTCCCCCATCACAAGCAGGGGAAATGTTTCCTAGAGAGGCAAGGCCTAAATTAATTCCCACCCTCCCAATTCAGACCATTCTTCAGAATAAGAAGAATCTGGCTTATAACCCCCTCACTTTTCCTCCCAGCTGTCTCTAAGTGGATTCAGAACTCATTGGAACCAGAGGTTTGAGCCCTCCTCCCCTGTCTCCAGGGTGGCCATTCACTCTCTCACAAATAATTCAGTGGTATGCTGAGCCGAAGCACAGGTTCCCTCAAAGAAAGAAAGAGGCTGTAGAGGCTACACCTACAGTACAGATCTTCGTCTCAGAACAGCTATATTGGGAACTTCTTTTGGAAGCCAGCACTAGTACTTTAATGCAGAACCCATGCCCAGTTATTAACCTTGTAAATATTTCAAATTACACAGCACATCATATCTTCCATTTATTGATATGTCCATTTACTAGCCAAATTAATTGTTCATTAAACTAATTAATTATGATAGTGATTTGGCAATTATCTTTAGTAAAGTTTGGGTGAGACCAAACTCAGTCTTTCCATGCCTTTAAAATATGTTCCACAGAATGCAAAATGAAAGGTACAGCTTTATCAGACAGAAATTGGGTAGCTGACCTCTCTCCCCTGAATACATATTGACAACTTTGCCATCTTAAAAGGCACAGACTGTGTGGCACCACCTGCAAAAACCTCAAATGCAGAAGCAAAGAAAGATATGCCTAGGTATAACACATAGTGCTGTGCCCTTTTCATATTCCCACAGCGGCTGGAATTAAAGCAGAAGTTTCATCACAGAATCCAGTTTATAGATTGCCTAGAGAATTCACAGAGACATTTATTCCAGAGACATTGCTACGTTCTTTGTTTGACGGGGGGAAGCTTACATCTTGTGCTGCGGAGTATGGTTTACTAATCACTGCTGTTGGTTTGAATGGCTCAATGGATCAAAGCTGACTTCACCAAAGCCATTCCATAGTGGTGCTGAATGCGTTTGCCATTCTGCTATATTGATCATTGGGACACTTTGCTTATGAGAACCATACTGGGAGTCATTTCTTTGATGTGTGCAAACACACGGAAGAGCTCAGACCTTTGCAGGAGCTGCTTGGCTACGAGTAAAGAATGCCACAGCTTACAGGAGAGCCATTTCAAGACAATTAGAACCTGCTTGCTCTGCCCTCATTTTTACAGGCCTGGCATCGGGCACATTGTTTTGGCAGTCTGGAGATTTCCTTTCTCTGCTTTGGAAAAGCTTGCCCAAGTTCAGCCATCACTCAGACCCTAAATGGATCCATTCAACAGCAGCTGACTTTCATCCTTGTCTTCTGTTCCCTATTGCCACCCCTCTCCAGATAAGCTAAGCTAAGTCTGCCCCTTTGTGACCTTTTGTAGTCACTCTGAGCCAAACCTCTACTAATTGTGAGATCTGTGTCAGTGCTTTCAATGATTGCAATGGGAAAAGGATGAGACTTTTATACAGCCAGCTCCCTTAAACCATGGTGGACATGGTCTCCTTATGTCCATCAGCATCACAAAAATGTGTCATCATCTGGCTGTGTGTGACTGTCTCTTCCTCTATCAAATGATGTTCCCCAGGGGGAGGAGCTCAGAAAGAGGGAAGAAGACAATCATTGATTTCAGGAGACTTTGGACTAGGTCTTTGGCCTGACTTTTTTTCCTGACAGTAGATGTCTTGCCTGTTAGCACATGACAATGGGTTCATTACAGACTGGAGCACCGCGCAGGCTGAACACTCCTGGTTCATTAGACCTTCTGGGCAAGTGTTCAGCACACTGGGCAAGCAGTCATCCCTTTTCATGGATGACCTGCAGAGAGGACATGACCACGGAAGCAAGTTTATTATTCTATTTCCATATTACATGTCTAAACTCGAAACATGCATCTCCATTTCTGGCTGATGACTCAGCTCTATAGTCAGTAGCCAAACATTGCAGGTCTCCTGTACCTACCCAGTCTTGTATGTTGACCATTATTCTCCAAGCCCAGTTTGCATGACAACATACTCCTGTAAAGTCCATGAAAGAAAATGATCTTGGCTGTAGCAAATTAAAGGAATTACATAGGTGCAGGAAGAGGACACAACTGAACTCCATGGAGAGCATAAACTCAGATAGATCCATCCGAATTTCTGGTCACAGCTTTCATTTGGGAAGTATGCAACAGCATTCTCGGTACAAGGGAAACTGCTGGCAGCCAAATTCCTGGCTGCAGCTTTATGCTCTGGAAGAGAAAATAAAATCCCTGGGAGAGAAGAGAGCCTTGGAAAGGCTTAGTATTGTACAGAGTTGAAACATTTATCTTTGAGAAAATTTGTGCTTGGATTTAGCTTTTTCAGTTTGGTAACAAAGAGATTCGGGTGTGAACAGCACTGCCTGGGACCCCCAAGGCTGGTCAAGTAGTTTACAATGACTGCTTATCTCTGCAAAGTTGTTAATGGTGTTTGTTGGCTCCACCCATGGTGATCTGAAGTTCCCAATGCACCGATAAAAAATGTAAATATTTGAGTGACTTTGCTATTCAGATGAATTCCCATTGCCCTTTTTCACTTATGAAGTGGAGGCAGCACATCTGGCTTTTGGAAAACCACCTCTACCAGCACCAACAAAAACATACTATTAATATTTAAAAATTGGTTCCTGCACAGGAATAACATATATTACCACTTTTAATTGCATAAGCATGTGTAATGAGTTTTTGTAATGTGTAGCCTTTTCTGCTAAACTTACCTCTATAGGCTTTAAGAGTTTTGGAAACATTAAATAATTTAGCCTCAAAATATCCCCTAGTGATATGGTCTGCATCATTTGCCTCCATTTTACAGCTGGGAAACCAATGCAAGAGAAACACCAATGCTTTCCCTAAGGTTCCCCAAGGACACAACCTCATAATCTTTTGGCTCTACCAGACTTTTTCTGAAGAAAAGACATTGGGCCAAAGCAAAACTCTCAAGTTCTGTCATCTGAATTTTGGAGAAATTACAATCTGTAGTGAAATTTCACCCAATTTCCCAAAGCTCCAAAAGACCTATACAGCTGAAGCCTTAGTATGAATCTAAATTGTGGTGCGTATGCCCAAGATGTGAGCAGGATGTAGTTGTTTTAAAGTGCTGACCAAAATGACACACTGGTCTACCTTAAAAGGGGACAGAAGCATAGTGAAGAATAGAAAGATGACTTTCCAAAACAGGGCCTTGGGGGGAGTGGAATACTTTCCCAGTTCCACCCTGAATTAGCAAATTGTTATGGCTAATCCACCTTTCTTTATCATTCTATTCCTTCCCCTATGGAAAACCCTTCCAATAAGAACAGAAGAAAAGTATGGGTGATGAGGAATGAAGTATTTTCATAAATAAGTTCTTGATATGCTGAAACATTTCACTGCCTCGCTTTGATACTTCTTAAACAAACTTTAGCTTTCTGATACTTTTTAAAAAATGTAGCAACCCTGTACAGAAAAAAAGGAAAATATAAGTATGTATTTTCAAACAGAATTAAATAACTCTGAATGAAACATAACACTGACATACAAAGGAAATATGTCCACATAAATTTAATTTTCCATCAGAGGTGAACTAAAAAGTTTATTGAACAATCCGAGTCAACATTTCCTTTTTTGATGTAAAACAAAGCAGTTTTTGCTGCACCTTTGCCTTGCCCACCAAACCAGAAAACAATTTCCTTTTCACTCACTTGACTTTTTCTTTTACACTCAATATTAACCTATCACACATTGTCCAGCCATGTCTACACATTTCATAACAAGTCTCTTTCTTCATGAGAGTTAAACCGAATGCTGACATTCAACTCCTTGCCCTACTGACAATTCAGATCTGGATCTGAAATTTGTGGATTTCTGTCTCCAAAGGGATGTGGAACTCAGCTTTTCAGTCCTGATGGATCTGCTTGTACCAGCTTGTGGAGTATAACTGTATGCCAGGGCTTCCCCTCAATCTGAATCCCCCACTTTTCACTTAAAAAACCCATATAGAAGTACAGAACAAATGCAATCACATTAATTCCTCCTCGTTCTGTGATAGGATTGGTAAAAGCACAAAGCCAAATAGAGATAGAGTAGCATTAAAATAGACAAAACACAGCCTAAATAACAGAAAATAGAGAAGAGTATTCAATGGGGGAATAACTTTTCCCAGTGTGTAGAATGGGCAGCCTCGACAAAGCATTAGTAAATAGCTTAAAGATTTATATCACAGTTCCTGAAGGTTTTGGCATATTTTCGGGTTTCATGACTCTAACCATACAGCCTATCAGAGCAATTCTCTGTCCACTCCTGTTTAACATCTATATATAGGCTAAACTCTGGTGAGACAACATGGACACAGATGTCTCACTATTTAGACCTACAGAAATCTGCTTTAGTTTCACCACCTATGATCAGGCTGGCACAGCTCTCTGAAATGTCCATGCCTGTGGGTGAAGAACTGAATATGCAAGTTGAACTTGAACAAGATGATGCTGGCAGGTGAAAGAAAGTACATTGAGTAGTTTATTGGCACTCAGTGGTAGCCTCTATCTTGTGAACAACCACAAAAAGTCTGCTCAGGAAATGCTCTTGAAAAAGCAAAGTCCTCTGTCAAAGGAAGAAGGCACAGGCAGAACTCTCAGCTACCCCTGTTTAGCTTGAGGACTTCATCCTGGAACCTGATGTCCTGGTCTTCGGGTAGCTAAGCTTTTATGACCTCCCGTTTGGATTACAGGACTGCAATGACCCTTTGGAGGTTCCAACTAATACAGCTCCCTGCAGCAACATGAACAACTCGGAGCACATCGTATCTCTCTTTTGTTGCCTACGCTGGCTCCCTGAAGAACACATAGTGAAGTTCAGGATCTTGTTGTTCATCGCCAAGGCTTGGACTCAAGTGCTGGTGCAAAAACACTACAGAACGCTCCAGGATGCAGATGCGGTTCTTAGCATTAGACTGTTTCACTAGGGCAAAGTTAATACGTCCCTAGCCAAGAGCTGAAGCTTGATGACAAGACCTGACATGATGACAAGTACTGATATTATGATTTCTGGCAGTAGTTCTTCCACAGACCATCTCAGGCTTTTTCACTTTTCACTCCTGGTACCAGGTCTATTTCTTTACTAATTTTTAGCATATGTGTGAAGCAGGAGCCCATATATATTTAGAAAGGGGGAAAAGAAAATTAAATCAAAAAGGTATATATGTTAAAGAATACCAAAAACCTATCAAGTGGAAAACTCTTGAAAGCACTTTTCTGTTCAGAGGAACAAACCATACCTTAATTGTGCCACTAGATCCCTTCCTGGAAATAACTGAGTTCTGCAGTAAGGACAGAGGTGAAAGAGAATAGAATACATACTTGATATTAGGTCTGCGAAAGGGTGCAAAAGAATGCACTAAGGACTTGACAACTAAAGCTTATTTTAGGCTGATGCTTTGTATTAAGTGCTCAGGTACACGTTACCACAGCTTACTGCGTGGTACCTCTGCTGAGCAGTACCTCACTGACGTGCAAGGAAAAACACATTAGTTTGGTCCACTTTGACAGGGGTTTAAGTTATTGTGCTTTACCTGTCATTAAGAGTATGCACAGCGAGTTATCATGACTCAGTTGACTCGCAGTAACTTGTTAAGCCAACATAATGCAATCTCCTACAGAAGCCCACAGACAACTGCAACATAACAAACAGTCCCTTGTCACAACACAGAGGGTTTTCTCTAGCCCAAAGCCACTTCTTTTATACGGTATGCAGTGTGTGTTTCTCCTGGTTCTTCAGTAACATGTCTTATCCCTTTATTAAAATTTACAGAAGCTTAGATAATGATGCAGAAAAATATAGACACTAATAGGTGCCTTTTTCTTTTTTTCTTATCAACTCTGTCTTTTGATATGAGCACTTTTCAAAGACTATTTCCATGATTGCTGGTATGATCAGTTTTTCTGCTTGTTTGTTTTTTCACCTGCATATCAATACCTTTCAAACTCTTTGGCATCATGAGAGACATACCTGTCTATTTGTCAAAACTGGAAATGGATAAAATATCATATGCTTCATTGGAACAGCTGCAGGGAATAAAACCTAGAATGAAAAACTGAATATTCTGAAAGGAATGTTTGTGATCAGTAACTGCTGTTCAATATAGCATTTGAACATAATTCCTACATTCTATTATGGACAATAAAGGTACTGTGGAAATGCTAAGCTAATCAAAGATATTCTTATGTCTTTGCAAGGGATTGATTAAAGAAGATAAAGTCCGTAGGGGAAGGTACAGTCTTTTAATAGACAAATTAGGAAAAATGGGGAAAAAGTAGCCAATATGCCTTCAAGCACAGTCTTTTTTTTCAGGTTAGAAGCAGAAAACTTGGAGCTATATTGTCTTAGACCTAAAATCAGCCTAATAAAGGACCTATTCCAGTTTGTCTCTTATATTTTTGCCTCACTGATGTCCTCGGACCATCACAGATCGAAAAGCTTTCTTACTACATGTCAGATATTAAAATCCTTTTTCTTAATCAAAGGACTGGAAGGGACAAAGACAGGTCATCTGGCCCACCTCCTTGACTACAAATCAGAATTAAATACACCTGACATTTCTGAATTATATTTATCTAATGCGTTCTTAAAGACCTCTAATCATGAAGACTGCAGTACCTCCTCAAGCAATCTATGTCTAACCTGAACCTTCCTTACTACAATTTAAACCTATTACTTCCCTCTCCTATCCTGCATGGCAAAGGGGAAAGATTTTTCTCTTCCTCTTTCACATAGACTTCTTTGTTCTTTAACATTGTTATCCTCACAATTTTCCCTTCTTTTTAAGGCTAAACAAACCTCATTATCCTACCACTTTCTCACTGGTCTTTTTTTTTTTTTTTTTCTCACACTATTTCTGACCCAGATTTTTTAAAAATCCCTTGTTATTTCTGTTGCTCTCCTATACAGACTGTTTATTCTGATTTTTTCTTGTCGTCCTGAGGTACTATTTACTCACCAATATGACAAATGCAGCACAATCACAAAACAGAGAGATTATAATGAAAAACTATAGAGACTGAGTTCCAGTCTTTCAGATACAGGTGACCTTTCTAGCCTCAAATTAACACCACTTTAACACAACCACATGTTTGAACAAAAGTTTTAGATGAATATACATGCTTTCCTCTTTGGGATTTTTATTTTATCTCAAGAGAAGGTACTTACAGCATGTTTCTGCAGGGTTCCACTAAGGGCAGCAGTTCTGGCATCTAGCAGAAAATAAATATTTTGTAGTAATAAGAATTTCAGTTTTCATATAAGCATGTTACAGGCTCTTAGCTTTATGTAGGAGGTAGGAGGTTATTATTAGCATCAACCCTACTTATCAGATGGGAAAAGAACAGTACAAAGAAATAATTAGACGAAGCCTAAAGCCACATAATGAGAAATAAACATAAGTCAGGCTACAGAAGAAGATTTTCTTTCTTTCTTTCTTTCTTTCTTTCTTTCTTTCTTTCTTTCTTTCTTTCTTTCTTTCTTTCTTTCTTTCTTTCTTTCTTTCTTTCTTTCTTT